>CAUYON010017527.1:0-12307 GCA_963573935.1 Arctocebus calabarensis
ATTTGGGATATGTTATGTTTTAAGCATTGTTGGGTACATTGAGGATGTAGCAGTGAAAAATATCAGACAAATTTCCTACTCTCACAATGTTCATATCAAGAACTAGGACATAGAAGCAGGAGAGGTGACAGAGTGATAGAAGAAAGGAATTGAAGAAAGGCTTGTTTGGTTAGTCCACTTTTTGCAGTTAGCATTTGAAAGAGAATGAACAAAAGGAGTAGCCAAGAAATATTCAGGGAAAGAGGGTTCCAGGCAAAGAGAACAATAAGTGCAAAGCCTCTGTGCGGTGCACACCTGATGTGTTTGAGGAAAAGCATCGGGCCAACCTGGCTGCAGTGTGTATCAGAGGATTCAGAGAAGAGAGGGACATGATATGACCTACTTTTTCAAATTCTTGCTGTGGCTACCAGGTGAAAAAGAAGAGTCAAGACAGAAAGAAGCACCTGTTAAGTTATAGCAGATGGTTGATTTTTTTAATGCCTTTGGAAGAAACAGTTTCAGAGGGCTTTCCACATAAAAATACACTTACACTCTTACCATGTCCCATTTAGTTTTTGTATGGGCCATATTCTTTCCCCACTTTGAAACTTCTTACACCCTGTCTTCTGTCATCGCCTCACTTGATTCTAAATTCAACTCCTCACGAAGATGAAGCTCAGATGACACCTTCCCTCTTCTCTAAAGCTTGGATAATCTGCAAGTCCTGTGTTCCCTCAGTTCCTACTACTATTTACCAAGCATCTGGTTATTATTTCCTTTGTAATTTCCTCCACTAGATGCAGATTCTTGTTTGATATTGTGATATTTTCTGTATTTTGTCACAACCAGTAGGTTATATTTGAGCAGTATTAGAAATCCATTCATGTAGCAAAATCACAAGCGGGTAGAGAAATGGTAACTGCAAAGATTTTGAGGTCATGCAGGATTTTAGTGTCTTTCAAGAGCAACAATGAGACAGTGTGGTACACAGGTAATCAGGCATGGGAGAGGGATGTGAGATAAGGTTCATACTGGCCAAAAACATTTGTTTTGATACTTTAAAATATTTTTGTCCCCATTCATAATTTATTTCCTTGCATTTATATAAGACATTTTAGATTACAGTATAAATTTCTATGCATAATATTTCCATTTTCTCTGAATTACTATTCTAAGAACATTTATATACATTTTAATTCTGCCCCTTCACTTGAAACCTTCCCAAATCTGACCTCATTCCCATCCATAAAGACCTTTTTTTTAGCCTTTCTTTTGTGAATAAATGCTTTCAAATTCTTCCATTTTTATTTTTAAAATAATTTTTATTTCCTCACCTCACTATTGAAATCTCTTTCTCTAAAAATCAAATTCTCTTGAAACAAGCAATAGAAGGGCTACATCTCCATTTCTAAAAAAAGAATCAGAATTTTCCTCATTTCTCATCACCAATAGTTGTTCTGCTACTGTAATTCATAAAGTTGCCCTTTAAAATTTCATTCAAAGTACCAATCCTTTTCTAGCTACTCTCAATACCATTATTCTGATGATATGGCAACATTCATCTAGGCTTCAATGAAATGAATAATAATGACATTTAAGTTTCTTAGTTTCTTTACAGCATATATTTGAATCACCTTTTCTTACATTCTACATACCCACAGATGATGTTAGTTTTTATAATATTTTATTACAACAATGTCATCTACTGCCAGGAACTGGATCAGAACTTTGAGCATCTTTTTCTTAAAACCTTCTGTTCTTAAATCTGCTATTTGTTTCTTTCTTCATTTGCTTTGTGACATATATAATCATTCCTCAACTAAGCTCTAATTTCCCAGTTCATCATGGTTCATCTGTCTTTTTATTCAGTCTGTATGCAATGATTAGTCGTAGAACATATATGCCCTAAAGTTTTTTCCTACCTTGATTTTATTTTTGATCTGGGAGGGACTGTGCCCATTTGTTCAACAAACACATAATGAACATTCACTACTTATCAGGTACTATTCTAGGTACAAATGATATAGCAATGAATCAAATAATTGCTCCACTCCTCTGAAGCTTTAATTCTTATTTAGGAAGATGGACAATATAAACATAAGTAAATACATCTATGAACTAAGTATGTACATAATGGTGTGATGTGCTGCAGAGAGGAACAAAGCAAAGTAGTATGATGACAGAAAAAATATCTGTATTTAAAAATAGAGAGTGGCCCAGTGAGGCTTTTCTGATGAAGGAACTTTTGGACAGAGTACTGAAGAATGTTAAGTGAGCTCTGCAGATATTTGAGGGACATATTCCTCTAGACAGGAATAGTAAATACAAAAGCCCAGAGGAAGAACTTTATTTAGCTTCCATCTTTTTATAAAGATGTGATTGAAACAGAGGAGACAAAAAAGAATATACTAGGAAATGAATTCAGAAAGGTTGTATGTCTTCTTTATATATTTTTTCTTTCCCATACACAAGTAGGCAGCATCCCATAGCTTTGTTTTTATTTTTTTAATTTTTAGTTTGTTATTGATTTTTCATGAAATTCCTTGGTAAATGATGCTACTTTACTTCAATAATAGTAATTGATTATTTTGTTCTATAATGATCATCTATCATCATCTATCATATTCTCCAGAATTAATACATCTATCTCTCCTGCATTCCTATGTTGTACTCCCAAGCATATATGAAGACAGACAATTAAGTACATGAATTCATCATAAAAATATTGCTTTGAAAGGTGGAGTAGGTGCTGTGTTGATGCATAACTTCCCAAGGGAAATATTTCAAAAGTAATTGTAGCAATATTCAGCAATAAGGTTTGTAGTCTGCATTTTTACACTGAAAATCTATAACATTCACAGAGTTTCCTTAAAAGTGTTCATCTACATGTACCCATTTTTTCTTCTTCACCTGTAATCTAAAGAAAGAATTTTTTAAAAAGATGAAAAAAGAGGGAAGTGAGCAAGGAGAAAAGCCAACGTTTAAATTTTACCTGTTCAAATGGCCCTGTATATTTTCATCTAATTGAACTATATCATTCATTACAATGTTTTGTTGGTATTTTATTTATAGTGTCTACTCTACTAAGAAGTATAAATATTATGAACTGCTACTCATATGTTTTTCTTTTCTGTTTCTTTATTTCACTGCATAATGTTTAATAAATGCTCATATGTGGCCATAAACATATGTTTGGAGAACTCATCCATTAATGAGGTAATGAGAAGTTTTTTTTTTTAAATAATTTTATTGAATCATAATTATATACATTGGTGCAATCACAGGGCATGATTCATACACATTCAGAAATATTTTGATCGTACTGTTACAGATATCCTTCATGGCATTTCCTTGATCACTATATAAAGACATTAATACTCTACCTTTAATAAGTTTCACCAGTACCCTGCTAGATGCACCGTAGGTGTGTTCCCACTAATTGTCCTCCCTCTACCCATCCTCCCTCCACCCCTCCCCTCCCTTTCCCCTTTCCCTGTATTCCTGTGCTATAATTGGGTTTTAACCTTCATATGAAAGCTATAAATTAGCTTCAATTAGGGCTGAGTACATTGGATACTTTTTCTTCCATTCTTGAGATACTTTGCTAAGAAGAATATGTTCCAGCTCCATCCATGTAAACACAAAAGAGGTAAAGTCTCCATCTTTCTTTAAAACTTACCCTTTCTATGTAAATCACCTGTGCAAAGAAACTAAAGGAAAAAGAGGAAAAAATAAAACCGTAGGTGAAAGAAAGGAGGAAAAAAACCCTAGAGAGCTGGTAGTGCTGTGACTCTGACATTAATGAGACACTGGCTTTCTCATTATATGCAAGTGATTGCATTTCTTAGATAGTAAGCCCCTGGGGCAGGATCTATACCTCTGCCTTCCTTGTAATGTGAGCATTCCATAAGCAGTGACACCTTTAAATTTAAAAATTCTCTTTGTAGTAAAACAAATAGGCAAGAAGGAGAAGGCCACCTTTTTTTTCTACCAGATCCATTGTAGTCATAAGTATTGAATCAAAAGAGATTTACTAATTATTAATTCCATATTAATAAAAGAGAGAAGGGAGCGTGCTTTTCTTTTGAAAGGTTCCTTTCTTTCTTAAGTCAATAAAAAAATTAAAGATTTTTCCTTAGTAGCTACTTAATGTATTTATGTATCCAAGACCTTTTTCTTACAACTTTGTTGACTTCTAACATTTAACTCACATGAACATGACATTTAAGATGAAGTGGGTGACATGGCAATGATACTTGAAAAGCCAAGGTGCACTATTTTTTGGATACCTAGTTTCAGGTTCTTATGATTCCTTGAGAGATATGAGGCCTTTTGATTTTAATCAATATTTTTTATTTAAAAACCTAATTAGGCTAGTTGTCAATAATACTCATTAAATGAAAGGTCATATCTTTTGGTAGGAAATATGAATTATGGATCATAAAAGTATATTTACTTGAGAATCCAAATTATATTTCTATAGAAGTTCATAGGTTAGTTTGGTGAATGCTTTTAGTTAAAATTACTCAGTTCTGGCATAATGATTATTTGAATGCAAATGAGTCAGATCACTGTCCAACCAAAAGTTGTTGGGTCAAACCAAACATTCTTTTTGTGTTTTCATAGAAAAGTTTAATAATGACTGTTATTTAGAACAATTAATCTCTCTTGAGCAACAAAAGAGATTTAACTATGTGTCTCCATGGGAACCATAATCCAATTCTATAAAATAAAATTAAATAAAGCAAGTAAGTTCACTTTTAGAGTTGCTGCCAAAGGAAGCATCATCAGCAGAGAAAATGTGAGCAATGTGATGGGCTGGGGGGTATCTTGGGGAAGATAGACGGCCAAAGATTTCTGACAATGAATTTGAATTAAAAGGAGCAAAATACAATGTAGATATAATTCTTAGGAGGGGACAGAGAAATTCCTTTAAATTTTTATAGCCCCTGTATGTTATTTTCTCTTTTAAATTGTAAATGCACTCATCTCAATCTTTAATTTGGTCAACACTGGCTTACTCCAGCACCAAGTCTTGGAAGGAAATACAAGTCAGAAGAGTGTGTGCAGAAGAATAAAACCAGACTCCCACACCTTAGATTTTGCCAAATAAACTCAAAATAAATCAAAGATCACAGAGACCTGTGGACCCAGAGGAGAAGTTTGACATTCTGAGATATAATCAGGGATACGGTCAGTTGTGTTGGAACAAACCTGGTTAAGGATGGGACTGGGCTCCACGGAAGCTAAGTTTGCTCTGGCAGCAGGTATAGGTCGTGGCTGATGTTTGGCTGTAGCAGAGCTGACCATATCCTTCTGAGCAGATACTGGTAAGATTGATAAAGATTCTAGATTAGCAGCTGCAGACAGTGGAGAGGAGAGGTAATAACAAAAGGTAGCAGAAAATCAGCAGGTGGGGAATGAGAGAGCCCAGGCTTTGTAGGTCAGGGAGTGGCTCAATTCAGGAGCATTTTGTGGTCCTGGATGGCTCAGTAATTGATAAGAATCTTTTCTAACTCAAGGCCAAATTGTTGCTTTACTGAGCAGATATTTCCTTAACAAACATACAAGTTAGCCTCAATATATCAGGACAGCAGAGTTTATTTTAAGAGGATGTCAAAACCAAGAATTGGAAGGAAATATATGTCAGAAAAGCAGCTACAAAAGAAACATCGAGGAATAATACTAAATAAATACAACAAGACAATAATGAAAAGCTAAGAAGCAGGTGAGATGTGACTGCAGGTGTGAGGAGGCGTGTTGGAGTTTAGGGTGAGTCAAGATGTACCTGTGGTGACTGAAGTCCAGGAAGCATCTGGAGACACTCCACCTCTACAGGTGCATCTCCCCCACCTGGATTGGACCTTCCTGGAGTCAGGAGAGACTTTGAGGAAAAGACAAGCGGGATCCTAACAGCTCCATTGCCCCTGCAAACACCTACAGCGCTTACTATGGGAGAATCCCACAGGCCATGTAAGCCTGAAGCCTGGTTTAGGGAGCTGCCAGGAATTCACCTGCTGCACTGGCCCAGGTTAGAAGCATAAGGCGTGCACTCTCCTCCCCCGAGTCCATATAAGCCAGCTGCTGCAGTACCATTCTGAGACTGGAGCCACCTCTGGAGCACTCTCTCTTCTGAGGGCCAGTAGCCAGCACCTGGGGTCCATCCTCATTCCACAGTACTGGTGACTGAACACAGCAACCCAGCAGCATGCAACCTGGGCCCAGAATTGGCTGCGTCTGTGGTCCTACGTCTGGTTTCCAGTAGAGAAACATAGTCCTACTGCTCTCACTTCCAGCCAAGGGACAGTCTGACAGTTTTTCCTAAAGCAAACTTGCCTGGAAGCCAGCCAAACTGCGACATGCCCTTCCCCAGGTGGGAGAGGCTTTCAAACCCCTGAGCAGCTGACACATCTGGGCTGGTGGAATGGCTAGATGGCTATACCCAGAACCTGAGGAAAGCCTGGTCGTGCCCCAACCCCTGTAGACAAGACCCTTGCCTGCACAATGGCCCTGCACCCACAGTCAGGACCTGAGAAATAGCTCTGTGGGCAGCCACTGGCAAACACACCCCCAGACTGGCTGAGCAAACACGTGAATGTGATCCCAGCCAAAGAAACAGTCCCATAACCCCAACACCAACCCCAAGTCAGTTGGCCTACCCTGGCATGCATGTGTCACCAAGCTCACAAGGAATGCAGGGAGCCCATCCCTAGTAAAGCCACAAAACTACTGCCAAAGACTCTCCACCTAGCCACTGAGACACTTGCAAATGTCACTGGTATGGACTATAGCTGAAGAAACTACACAGAGACCATGCTACTGCATCCGTCTAGCACCAAAGCGACTGCACCCCAGCAAACCACAACCCAAGACCCATTTGTGTGATTAAGTCTTCTTCATGAAACTTACTCTATAAAATTGGAAGAGCTGACTTTTTCACCAGATGTGTAATAATCAATGGAGTGAGAATGCATGCAGAAGAATAAAACCAGACCTCCACCTCTCAGCCTGTACAAAAATAAATTAAACATGGACCAAATCCCTAAATATAAAACCTGAACATATAGAACTACTGGAAGAACACAGGGGAAACTCTTTGTATGAAAAGATTTTATGAATAAGATCTCATAATCACAGGCATCCAAAGAAAAAATTGCTAGCGAAGGTGATATCAGACTAAAAAGCTTTTGCACAGCAGAGGATACAATAAATAGAGTGAAAAAAACCACCTATAGAATGGGGGGAAATGTTTGTGAACTATTCATCTGACAGGAGTTTAATATCCAAAGTATACAAGGAACTGAAAAACCTCAACTGCAAAAGACAAAAAAATCTGTTTGAAAAATGATTTGGATAGACACCTCTTAAGATAAGACATACCAATGGTCACAAATTTATGAAAAATGTTCAATATCACAATCATTAGGGAACAGAAAATTAAGATGACTCTTGTCCAAAAAGACAAAAAATAACAAATGTTGGCAAAGATATGGAGAAAAAGGAACTCACATACTATTGGTGAAAATGTAAACTAGTAAAGCCACTATGGAGAAGAGTATGAAGTTTCTCCACAAACTAGAAATATCACTACCATGTGATCCAGAAGTCTCACTGCTGGGAATTTGTTCAAAGGTAAGGAAATCCTTACATCAAGGAAACTTCTGCACCTGATGTTTATTTCAGCAGTATTCACAATAGCCAAAATATGGATCAACCTAAGTGTCCAATAGCAGATAAATGGATTTTGAAAAGTGGTATATATATATACATAATGGAATATTATTCATCCAGAAAAAGAATGAAATCCTGTCATTTGCAGCAACATGCATGAAATTACAGGCATTATGTTAAGTGAAACAAGACGAGAGCAGAAAGTTAAACATTGCGTGTTATCGCTCAAATGTGCAATCTTAAAAAAAGTTGATTTCATAGAAGGAAAAATAGAACACAATACTAGATTCTGGGAAGGGGAAGAAAATGGAGGGGATAGGAAGAAGTTTCATAAGGAAACAAAATTACAACTAAACGTGAGGGATAAATCCTAGTGTTCTATAGCACTGAAGAATGATTGTAGTTAATGATATAGAATTTCAGCTACCTAGAAGAAGGATACTGAATGTTCCCAACACAAGGAAATGATGAATGTTTGAGACAATGGTAATTTCCTGATCTCATTACTACATGTTATACACATATTTATAGAAACATCACTGTGTACCCTGAAAGTATGTACAATTATTATGTGTCAATTACAATGTATTTTTTTTAAGAGAAGAAATCTTAAAAAGGTTCAGGGCCCACCATCTTAGATTTTTGTTCATTATAAAGTAGATCCACAGAAAGATAAGGGTATTACTTGAACCTTAATAAATTAAAATTTATTTCCAGTTTTGACAATGACATCTAGAAAGATAGATTATGTGGAACTTCTGCTGAATAATATAAGCAAATATAACATAACTAAATGCTCTTAAATTTTAACTTGCTTGCATTGCATTCTGTAAATTGCTGTACACTGTTGCATTTCATAATGCTAGGTATCACCAGCACTCACCTTTTTTGGATTATCTGAATAATGGTAGCTGTGTCACATAATGGCTGAATCTATTATTCCTTTTTATACATGGTAGAAATGGATTTGAATCCAGAAAGATAAAAAGAAAAGAGAAAAAAAAAAAAGAAAGAAAGAAAAAAAGAAAAGAAACCTTGAACTATTGCCTTCTGTGCTTCATTCCTGAGAATTGATTTGGCTCAATGCCTTTAATAATATAGAACATTGAAAACATTAATTGTTCAACATAAAGATCATTTTCACATTATGCAACATTTATGATAGCTAGAGACTTTAAAATAGGCTATAAAGATGATCTCCTTCCCCCTCCAAATATAATGGGAGAAGGGAAATAGCAGCTCTTTGATAACTTTCTGACATGGTGAGTGATCTGATTGATGATGATGATGAGTGATTTTAGATTTTTAACTGATGAGTCTTTTCATGGCAAACCAGAAGGGCTGCCAGTTATATTTCAGTTTTTTTTCTCTAAGTCATTTTGTGAGATTAGATCTCTCACATAGCTGAAATGACAAAATTAATGAGAGTGTACAATAATGTTTGGATATAATAAATGATACCAAATGGAATTTCTGTCATCCAGTCCAGTGGATCTATGGTTGACCATTATTCTCCAGTGCAAACTTTGAAAGTACAAATAAAGTTGTAATGAAATACCTTACCAAGTAGGATCTTGGCTTCAAATTACCTGCCATCTCAGAGCTAGTGATGTGTTAGCTGAGTCAGAGGGTGAAGAAAAACAAAACTTCTCCGAGTTCTCTCCTGGATTTGCTACTTGTTTGAAAAGTACAGTAGGCATATTAATTCCATTAAGTAATAGTGACAGAACTCTTAATATGTGGAATGCACAATACAGGACACAAACAATTAAAACATTGCACCTTTCTCGGAAAATTGATCATCTTCTAGGAGTGGTAAACCTAAATACAAATGACTATTAATATGTAGTGTAAGGAGAATTGTAATAAATCAAATCTTTATGAATATGATTGGGAAATTTGGAGTTCATTACAATGATAGAAGAAAGGCAGAGAGGAAAATAGATGCCTTTCTAAAGACATGGTGGTTGTTACTCTTTACACTGGATGTGTAATGTTTGAGTCTGAATATGGCAACTCTGTAGGCTTCTATTATTTACCCTCCATCTTCATTCTTCCCCCAAAGAGGGATAATAATTTGACTGGTTAAACTTCAGAGCATTGATTAGGCAATATTTGCTAGTGGGTGGGGACACTGTGCTTTGAAAATTACATACATGGGCTTTGTGCATTTTCTCCTTCTTAACCAATGCAGCTGATGTGATGAGCTGATCCAAGCTGCATTGCCAGAGCAATCCTGGACAGATTCTATCACATATTCCCTTTCTCCTTCTTCTTTGCTGAACAGCTTTGTATAACTTTCCAGGAGCGAAATGGTCTCTTTTTTGCTCTATGATATTCCAGCCACATCTGGGCTTAAAGTTTTGGCAATGTGCTCTTTAGGCAAACTTGACATTAGCCTTGGAAGCAAATTCCTCTTGTTTTATCAACTCCAGAATTTTGAAATGTGTGTTGTGTACGGCTTTCGGCATACTTCAGTGATAACTCTTTGTACTTAAGTCTGGGGGTGGTGAGAAAACATAGACATTGCATCTTTTCTAATACTTGGTATAGATTTTGTGATTGAATGGGGACATATACATGGAGACTTGTGTTTGGGAATTGATGTGCCTGATAGTTGGATGAAATGTCTTCTATAACAAAATAACGATCGACTGGGAAATAATTAAAAACAAAAATTTACTCCTTATAACTCTTGAGGCTGGAAAATCCAAGATAAAGGTGCTAGTGTCTGGTGAGGGTTTTCTTAAGTCATCCTCGTGTAGCAAAAGAATGTAAGAACTTGCAGGAATGCAACCCATTCATGAGAGTGGAGTCCTCATGACCTAAACGCTTCCCATTAGGTCTCATCTTCCAACACTGTTGAGATTGAGGATTGAGTTTCCAACACATGAATTTTGGGGGACACATTCAGACCATAGCATGGAGTTTTCTGCATTGGGAGGTGAAGGATGCATCTTACACAGGGGCCTCGAAGTGAAATAGAGAAGTAACTTGGCTGGGTGGAGTTACATGAAGCAGAATAAGAAGCTACATGTTGTCAGGCTTTGGAATTCCAAGGACTATTGTTCTGGGATGCTATGAAGTTTTTAAAATTTAAAGCACTATACAATTGTAAGTTATTAATATTATTTAAGAACTTGCAATGGCTTAACCAAGTAATGTGATATAGTAGGAAAACTGAGTCTTTAGTTGTAGATACAATTTAGTGCTTATCTTTAGGGGAATGGACACCATGCTTGCAAGGACCATCACCATCACTGGTTCTTAACACAGCCAAGAAAATGCTGAGAGCAGGACAGTCTCCTCGCAAGCCTAGCAAAGTCTTGTGGCTTGAGGGCAAGCCCCCAAACGACTCAGTGTTCTGGAGTGAGATAAGATCGGTCACTCGTTAGTAAGCAGGTGTTAAACCTTGAACATTTTATGGTGCTTCATTGTGGGGGTTGTGGGAAAGAGCACGTGAGAAAAGAGCATTTGGTGATCCTTAAGTACATAGCTCTTGCAGTCATTACTGGGCACTCCCCACACCTGTTATCCGCTCAGTAACTAGCCATTGCGGCATTTGCTGGAGGCTCTCCTGCACTCTGGTGAGCCTCACTTCTTGCAAGCTTGTACTTTCAAACTGTGTCCTGCCTGCTTCCTTTAAGAGGCTCTGATACTTATCACTTGGCAACTTTCTCTTATGTCTCTAACCCTTGGTTCATTCTGCAAAATGGCAGGAAGTTCTACATCACAGGAGTATTGTCAGACTTAACACAGCACGTCAAGCACCTACTGTAGTCCCTGATACACAGTGAAACATCAATAAACTGTTGCTGCTTGTATAACACATCGGGCATTTGGCACTTGGTGAGTTTTTGATAGATAAAGTTCTTCTAAATTTTTTTTGTCTGTAGAGATGAAGACTTGCTATGTTGCCCAGCTAGTTTTGAACTCCTGAACTCAAGAGATCCTCCTGTCTCAGCCTCCTAAAGATTTACATGTGTAAACCAGCATGCTGGGCCAGTTCTGATAAAATTCTTAATCCTTCGATAGATAGTCATATAGCTAGATATGATAAGAAATATGTTACATTAGTAGCAAAAAAGCCCCCTAATCCCCCCAAAAAACCTCTTAATTTTTTTTTTTTTTTTTTAGTGGTAAGACAGAATTTATTCACAGAAAAGAATACAGAAAACACTAAGGCTCCTGGTAGAGGGAGAGAATTCTAGTGGGGAGAGAGAAGCTCTCTCTGTTTCTCTCCCGGTCTTTCCCCATCTCCTCCTTTAGGCGTTTAGTCTCAGGGTATATATAGGTGTATGGGTTCCTTGGCTAGGAAACGAATGAATACAGTCCCTTCCGCCAGGGGCAAGGTGAATGAATGGATACATTCATGGAATTGAGCCCTAGGAAATTCACAAGAAATTGACCTAGGCATAGGAGATGGGGCTTCCAATTTAGTCCTAAGTGTGAAGTGAAGGAGACACCAAGGCACAGGTGTCTCCTCAGCAGTTGTCCAGCCTTTTTGGCAATTGGAGCCTCCGGTGGAGGTTGGAGGTCCCCCTCCTTGCCTGTCATCCAGCCCCGCTGAGCTGGCTAGGGCACCAATTGTCCTGCATCAATTCTCCCTCTCTGAGTAGAAACTCCAACTGCTGTTAGGGAAAAGGGGCGAAGACTC
>CAUYON010017528.1:0-68724 GCA_963573935.1 Arctocebus calabarensis
GGAATTGGAGGTTGCTGTGAGCTATGATGCCATAGCACTCTATCCAGGGTGACAGCTTGAGGCTCTGTCTCAAAAAAAAATAAATTAAAAAAAAAAGTAAATTTGGCAGGGCACCCATGGCTCCTGCCATTAATCCTAGCACTTTGGGAGGCTGAGACAGGTGGATTGCCTGAGCTCAGGAGTTCAAGAGCAGCCTGAGCAAGAATGAGACACCACCTCTACTAAAAATAGAAAAACCAGCTGGGTGTCCGTAGCTACTTGGGAAGCTGAGGGAAGAGGATCACTGTAGTCCAATAGTTTGAGGTTGCTGTGAGCTGTGATGCTACGACGTTCTACCGAGGGCGACCTAGTGAGATACTGTCCCCCCTCCCAAAAAAAAAAAAAAAAAAAAAAGAAAGAAATTTAAACCTATCTTTTAATATTTGAAAAAAACATGAAAAAATATCAATGCTTGAGAGAAAGGAGGCACCACAGAGCTATGTTAGGACTGACATAAAAGGGAAAAAATGACTTGTTTTTTGTAGCGTTAAGCAGGAAAATAGGACTAACAGGTAGGTAGACAGGTCAATTCATCACAGCCCCCTTCTAAGGAGCACTGTTCCAAGATGGACCGGAAGAGCTTAAAAATTCCTCTTGATTCAAGTTCATTTATTTTATTTCCCCCTAATTTGATCGTCGTATAAAGACTTTTCTTTTTACTAAAAATTCTTTTATCTTCCGCACTAAGACACAGACTACTTTCCTCAACTAATGAATATAACACTCTTTTCCTCCAATATTGTATACAACCTACAGGCTGTAGAACAATGGTTCTCAACCTTCCTAATGCTGTGACCCTTTAATACAGTTCTTCATGTTGTGGTGACCCCCCCCAACCATAAAATCAACAAAAATAATTTTATGGTTGGGGGTCACCACAACATGAGGAACTGTATTAAAGGGTCGCAACATTAAGAAGGTTGAGAACCACTGCTGTAGAAGGACAAATAATAAAGAAGTCTAAAGAGCTTATCTATTTTCAGTACTAGGATCCTTTGTCCCAGGAACTCCAATGCTAGGAAATTCGCCCAACCATCACAAACATACAACATATTAGAAGACTATTCTCAGCAGTACTGTTTGCAGCAACAGCAGATCAAAAACAAACATCCATCGGTAAGGAACTGGTGACATAAAAATTACACACTATATCAATAAAATTCTGTAACATCCTTAAAAAGATTGAGCATTATCTAAGCATGCTGATAAGAAAAAGTCTCCAATATGCACTCTTACTTAAAAATTCAAGTGAAGAACTTTCTACCATAAAAAAGATGAAGATGGCAGCGCCCATAGCTCAGTGAGTAGGGTGCTGGCCACATACACCCAGGCTGGCAGGTTACAACCCTGCCCAGGCCATCTAAACAGCACTGACAACTGCAACAAAAAAATAGCCAGGCGTTGTAGCCAGTGCCCGTAGTCCCAACTGCTTGGGAGGCTTAGGCAGGAGAATCACTTCAGCCCAAGAGTGTGAGGTTGCTGTGAGCTATGATGCTACCACACTCTACAGAGGGCGACATAGACTATCTCAAAAAAAAAAAAAAAAAAAGAAGATACAGGTATGCACTTCTACATGCTTGGCAGGACGGGTAAGAAATTAAAAACAATAACTATCTCTGCTCTGGGGTCAAGAACGAGGAAAGTAGGTAATGTGGAGGAGAGACATTTTTCACTCTATAAATTTTTATACTGTCTGATATTACAAAGTTTTAGAGACTAAATTAGTCTCAATATATTTAAGAAATTTTGCAAGAGATATGAAGTATCTTACCAGTTAAAAAAAGTCAATTTCTTTTTCTTTTTTTTGGCCAAGGCTGAGTTTGAACCCACCACCTCCGGTATATGGGGCCTGTGCCCTACTCCTTTGAGCCACAGGGGATGCCCATTCTTTTTTTAAGAGACAAAGCGGGCAGGGTGTGGTGGCTCATGCCTGTAATCCCAACACTCTGGGAGGCTGAGGTGGGTGTATTGCCTGAGCTCACAGGTTCGAGACGAACCTGAGCAAGAGACCCCATTTCTAAAAACAGCCGGGCATTGTGGAGGGCACCTATGGTCCCAGCTACTCTAGAGGCTGAGGCAAAAGAGTTGCTTAAGCCCAGGAGTTTGAGGATGCTGTGAGCACATTCCCACAGCACTCTAGCAAGGGTGACAAAGTGAGACTCTGTCTCAAAAAAACAAAAAACAAGGCTCGATGCCCATAGCACAGTGGTTACGGCGCCAGGCACATACACTGAGGTTGGAGGGTTTGAACCCCACCTGGGCCAGTGAAAACAACAATGACAACTGCAGCAAAAAAATAGCTGGGTGTTGTGGTGGGCACCTGTAGTCCCACCTACTTAGGAAGCTGAGGCAAGAGAATCGCTTAAGCCCAAGAGCTGAAGGGTGCTGTGAGCTGTGAGGCCACATCACTTCACCCAGGGCGACAGCTTGAGACTCTGTCTCAAAAACAAACAAACAAACAAACAAACAAAACCCCGAAGGGTAAATTTTGTTAAGACATTTTAAATCTGTTTAACAGTAAGCTCAAGAGACAAACGTACAACACAATGCTCTGCAATGCTCTGCTTTTAAATCCGTTCAAAGGTAATTGTAAATGTCAATGCTTAGAAGTCTCCATCATTTAGTTCTTCTCTGCTCTTCCCCCATCTGCACATCTGTATTCTGACTGATTTTGGAGAACCCCTGTGGAAGTCTTTATGTGTATGAAACTCAGTGTTTGCCCATGAAAAATCTGGCCATTATTATAAGAGTAATTTTATATAAATTTCTCTTTCTAAATTAGGATTTGAGTTAATCCTCATTTTATCGTGTATGCGTACAGCACACCAATTTAGCATAGAGTACATGGCCAAACTCCTACCAGAAAAGGTAAAAATATATGAGAACTGTGGTACAATATAGGAGTTGTGTCAACTCTGGAGCCAACAGGTCTGGGCTGGTTAAGTCCAAGCCAGCACTTACCAGCTATGCGATCTTGGGCATGGTACTTAACCTCTCAGCCCCAGTTTCCTCATTGATAAATCAAGGATGATAAAAATTACACACATTAGAACACTGTTGGGAGCGTTATGCCAAATAATAGGACGTAAAACTCTTTAGATGTGCCAGACCCTGTCCTAAACTTAGTTCAATAAATGCTAGTAATTATTACCAGAAAAATTTTAGGACTAGTGGAAAAGAACACTCTTAGGAAGACTAAGAGCAACCTCAAAATGTATTCCATACTATAAGCCAATAACAACACCTTTTCTCTGGCTAATTGTTGCCAAGTTCTCTTTCCCTTTGCCAATTAAAATATATTCATCTTGGGTGCAGATCATGTGTGTGTTCACTCTGTAAAAATTTATCAAGCAGTATAATTGTGATTTGTTGACTTTTCTATATATGTGCTATTTTTAAACAAAATTTTAAAGAAATGCATTAGTCTGAGGCCCAGAGAGATAGTGGAATACATTTAAGCCCAAAAAATGTCAACCAGGATGTCTGCACTAAACACCATTAACAGGAGATTTTTTTTCTCTCCTTTTAAAATCAAACAGGTCAGAAATCATCTCTTTAATCAAGGAAGTTTTGAAAATAAAAACCACCTGTCACCTCATCCAAGGGGTGATTACACCCTTACGTTCTTTGCATAAAACGCCAAAAGTAGGAAATCCAAGACATTTATTTAAGCAAAATAAAACTTGTCAGCAACCCTTACTTAGTCACTTCAGGAAGCCACTGAACGGTAAGACTGGGCCACTGAAGAGCATGGGTCATAACCAGGTCATACAGAAAAGGTGTATTCTTCTTCCAGATTTTATATTCTTCATTGATGACACGCTCCTCCACAGTATCTTCAAACACTGAAATTTGGAGAAAGCCCACATGATTAAGCGTCTAAAAAAAACCCAAGTCAGAATTTGTATACGAATCCTGGAGGTCACCTCAAGATGGCCACACCTCGTCCACTCTTCCCTCCTACCTCTAACGTGGACACCAACAACTAATTGCTCTTCCACAACGTGGAGAAAATAACACCAGAAAGGTTATTTTTTTCCACGTTGAGGTCAATACATCCTGCGTATACTAAACCGGGTAATCACTCCGACAGAGAGATCATCCAGCCCGTGTAGGCGTTCGCACCTGTTCTAAAATGAAGACCTGTTCGCAGAGGGGCTGCGCGACCCACCGAGGGAGATGAAACCACGTGCAGCAGAAACCCACAGGCCCGCTCCCTCCATCCCCCGCCGGGAAAGGCCGCGGCTCCCACGACGCCCGCGTCGGCAGCCATAGGTCAGCGGGCTCCAGAACCCCTGGGAGGATGGCCGTGACACCGAGGCGGTCGACGCGCGCGTGGAAGGAGCCGCCACGCTTGTTTCCCGGCGGGGGCGCCCGCCTCCGCCCCGGGGCTGAGACTGCCGCGCGGAGGGAGCGCAGCCGCGGGAGGAGCGAAGGAGGGGAGGGAGCCCCGCTCTCGGCCCCGCGCCCGGCTCCGGAAGTGCTCCGAGCCCTCCTCGCCGCGGCCCCGTCCCGCGCAGGCCCCTCGAGGCGCGCGCCCAGCCTCGCGCCCGGCCCCGCCCCCCGCTCCGCACGCCAATTCGCGCCTTTAGCCGGCGCGTGCCGCGGCCCCGCGCGCCCGCCGCCCCCCGCGGTCCCGGCGCGCGCCGCCCCGCAGGGCCTCTTACTCTCTTTACTCGCCATCTTGCGTCGGGTTGTTCGCCCCTCGTCGCCGCCTCGGACTCCCCTCACTAGAGCAGCCGGACCGCTGGCGCTCCTGCCTTTCCTAGGCACGTCACACACTCTAATTGTCGAAGCCTGAGCTCCGGCTTGCGGCCTGGGTGCTCCCCAGACACCGCGTCTTTCTTTGCTGCCTCCTCCCCGCTCGCGGGTACCGAGGTCTGAGACGCTCTTCTCTCTCTCTCCAAACTTGGAACGAGACTTTTCAACCCGCGCCTCCCAGCCCGCCCAGGCAGCTGAGCGCAGGCGCATCCGCCCTGGGAAAAGTCAGAGACGGTGGAGAGGCGGGCCTGGGAGCCAACGGCTCAGGCGTCTCGACCAATGATGAGAGGCGGGCGGGTCTCACGCGTCGTTTGGAGGCGGACTTCTTGGGGCAGGCGGGGCGTTCGGCGGCAGGAAGTTGGCAGGGCGCATGCGCGAGGACTAGCCCGGCGCTCCCAGGGCTGGACGCGGGGGCGGATGGTGGTGCGCGGGGGCGGGGCGAATGGAGGCGCGGCGTGCGGGCTGCGCGGGGGCCGCGAGCCCCGTGGCTGCGAGCCTTGGGGCCCGCGGGGCGTGGTTGCTTGAAGCGGCCGCGGTGGTGGGGGTTGGAGGGAGGGGGGCAGGGAGGCTGACACCGCTTAGCCAAGCAAAACCTCAGAGCGAGAGTGGAAAAATGGTTCCTATTTTCGAGAGATTACTGTGCGCTCAAAGTCTCCCTGATAATCACGGACATGCAATTCTCTGCGTCCCTGAAATGTTCCCCTTCAGCCGACTGGCCTTTCCTGGGGCCCGGTCAGACCGAGGTGGGGTTTATAGGAAGCGAAGGCGACTTCTGCGGAGGCCGCGGGCGTTTTCTGCCTGCAGCAGCCTCTGGGCCTCCCTGTTAGGCTAAACATGCAGCCTGTGGCGGTACAGGCCGCTGACGGGCCAAAGCTGACTTGAATTACATTTTCTCTTGTTCGCATATTTGGGACCTTAAAAAGATGATTTGCTGTCTCTTCGTCTTGCAGGGGATTTTATTCCTGCACTGGCGTTCTTAACTGGTTCAAACCCGGCCCCTGCTGAGTCATTCTTGTCACCTGCTGGGGTCCTGGGGCGACCCCACCCTAAGCAGGCAAAGCTGGAGAGAGCTGGGCTGGGCTGACCTAGGCCAGCTGACGTGAGCCCTGCTCTGCCCTGAGGCAGGCGTGCGTGTGTGTGTGTGTGTGTGTGTGTGTGTGTGTGTGTGGTGGCTGGCGGCGGTGAGGAGAAAGCGGGCTGCAAGGCCAAAAGGGGAATGGAGAGAAGAAACGAAGGGTAGGAGCAGTGAGGGTTGGGGTGGGGGAAGGCGGCCGAGGTGTCTAGTGGAAAGGGAAGCGCAATCTGCTCCCAGACTCCGAGACAGGCTCCCCTTGCTAAAGCACTCCCGGAACATTTGCTGCCTTGATGCCTTTCCAAGCGCCTTTATGCTCAAACGAAATCATGCAGATGCCGCTGTGTTGCCCATTTTCCTGACCCGGAGGCAAACCACGACGTTACTCTAGGCAGTGACAGAAACAGTCACCTTCCCTTATTATAGAAGTCTTGTGTTTCTGTTGTCCAATAGGATGCAATCCACTATTATAACACCATCCTTCCATGTCAGGTCCAGGAATCTTGTTGGTGACTAAAGCTGAGGGGGTGGCTGGAGAAGGAAGAGGGTTAGAAGGGTGTTCAAGGAGTACAGCCTTCTTATTCTAGAACACTGGTTGGCCAAACATTTTCTAAAAGGAGACAGTATTTTTAGGCTTTGGGGTTACTACTGGACTCTGGTGTTGCAGCACAAAAGCAATGGATAAATTTGGTTGTGTTTCAATAGAACTATAGACACTCCCTGAAAGTTGAACTTCATACAGTTTTCATGGGTCACAAAATATTCTTTAGATTTTTTTCAACCTTGAAAGTGGAAAAACCATTGTTAACTTGAGGGCCTTACAGAAACACTAGGTGGGTTTGATTTAGCTAAAAGGACTGTAGTTTGCTCACTTTGTTCTAGAATAATTGTGTCTTACAGCTCTGCTTCAGTGGGAACCTTATGTGCACATCAAAAAAAAATCTGTCTCCCTTTAGTACAATTTGCTCATTTCTGATCGGGAGATATGAATTTCAAAACCTACCTAAATAAACCCAGCCCCGGCCAAAAAAATAAAAAAAATAAATGTTTAGGGTCCGGGAGCCGCGATCTCGTGCCTGTAATCCTAGCATTCTGGGAGGCCAAGAGGGTTGATCGCTTCAGCTCAGGACTTAGAGACCAACCTGAGCAAGGACGAGACCCTAGCTCTACTAAAAACACAAAAACTGAAGCAGGAGTATCGCTTGAGCCCAAGAGTTTGAGGTTGCTGTGAGCTATGACGACGCTGGGGCATTCAACCCAGCGCAACAGAGTGAGACTCTGGCTGAAAAAATGAAACAAAATAAAAGTTTAAAGGATTGAGAAAAGAAATCTCAGATGACATGGTTTTAAAATATTTATACTGTCTAGCAGGGGCTGAGGGTCAAAGAAGGAATTGTGGAGCATATATTTGGTGAATTTCTGGGAATATTAACACACCATCCTACACTTAATCTTAAAGTATCACGTACAGTATGTTTTGTTATATTTGGATTTTTTTTTTTTCTGTTGTTGAATTGAATTGAATCTGTTCTGTTTTTAAAGCCTTTTTGCCTTTTTCCTATTAGGTCCTTTTTTTTTTTTTTTTTTTCTCGTTTGAAAAAGCTATACCAGTTTTCTTTCTTGGATTGCTTAACTCTTCAGTTTTGTTTTGTGTTCTTCCCACCCTCTTAGCTCTGGTCCTAATCTTTTCTGGCACTTTTTCTGCAGTTGTCTTTTGGGTCTCTTCACCTAGTTGCGTAAGGCACAAACAGGTACACATAC
Organism: Arctocebus calabarensis; assembly: GCA_963573935.1. Classification (NCBI taxonomy): domain Eukaryota; kingdom Metazoa; phylum Chordata; class Mammalia; order Primates; family Lorisidae; genus Arctocebus; species Arctocebus calabarensis. The sequence continues at coordinate 7,634 of CAUYON010017528.1, forward strand.
AGGCATGAATATTATTTCTTTTTTTTTTTTTTGAAAATGAAGATCGCCTTAGTCACACTTAGTCACAAAGTTTGAAGTTTGAAAAACACTACACTAGGATATTTTTTAAACCTTTAGCTATCCTGGACTACCCGTGATAAAATAGCAACGGTTCTCATCAACCCCCACAGGTAACCACTTCCTATCCCCTTTATTTTCTTTATTATTTCATAGCCCTTATAGCCACCACACAAATGTTTGTTCCCAGACTTTCTCCCTACACTAAAATGTAAATTTGATGACAGAATCTTTGTTTTGTGGTGCAGGGGCTCCACTGGACCAGTGCTCACCATGTGAGGAAGCTGAGGTAAAGAGTGGTGAAGTTTTTTGCCAAGGTCACATAGCTACTGAGTATTGTTATTGGAATTGGAATTTAATCAGTCTTGAATTCCAAGACTGGTATTAAGACAGCAAAAGTGATCATATGTGGTAGAATGAACTGCTTATCAAAAGGAATCAGAGAGAGAAATAATACCCAGATATCCCTGCTGAATGATTCCATGTTCATTAGCAACTGTGTCTCACTAGTTTTCGGATGAAAATCTTAGCAATTAAAAATGAAAACAACATTTTTGGAGTGCTTGATGTGCAGCAAGCAGTGTTCTGGAAAGTGGAGATAGCTGGAAGAAAAAGACATACAGATCCTGCTCATATAAACATACATTCCTTTATTATTTGTTTTTTCCTATTACAAAAACAAAGCTTGTTACAGAAAAATCTGAAAATTATACAAGCAACAAAGGAGCATTAAAAGTAGCAGTTTTGGGCGGCGCCTGTGGCTCAGAGGAGTAAAAGTAGCAGTTTTGTTTCTGGTCAAATTATTTTCATTCAAATTGTTAAGAACAGAAGAAAATATGCCAAAATATTAATAGCCCTTGTCTCCTGGTACTGGTGTATGGATGATTGTTATTTTATTCTTCATAACTTGCCCTATTAAAACATTTCTCCAATGGACACACATTACTCATCTAAATAGGGAAAAAACATGCATTTAGGGAAAAATAAATGGTAGAAGAGCACTGCAAATGAAAAGAATTGTCTTAGTGTAGAATTCTAAGTAATTTCTCTTAAAATATTTAATGGAATTTAAATTTAATGCAATTGTGTGAGAGGGAATTGAAGGAAAATTAGTATAATAGAAAACATTCTTTGTTTTCATTTACTTTTATGATATTTTATTAGGTAAAGTGAAGTAATTGTTTTCTATTTATGAATGCATTAATATTAAACCTTTGTTGGGTGTCTCTCTGGATTTCTACAAGGCCAACTTACCCTGCCATGCTAGCTGTTGATGTTAAGCAACATGAACTCTGCATAGGTGACAGTGAATAAAGGAAATGACCTAGACCAGAATCAGTGAGGCCTGGGTTTAGGATCACTGGGGCACAGTAAATAAATATTTGTCAAATGAAAAATAATAAGAAGCTCTTCTTGGCTTGTCCCAATCCATCAGCAGTGCTCAGAAGGTTTCACATTCAGAGTCTTTTTAAAAATTTTATTTTTGGTGTGTGCCACACCTTTTGGGGGCAAAACTCATGATTGTAAGAGGGACTTTACCTAACAAATGCAATCAGTGTAACCTGGTTTCTTGTACCCTCAATGAATCCCCAACAATAAAAATTTATTTTTAGTTTATATAATAATCATATATTTATGGGGCACAATGTGATACTTTGATACTTGTTTACATAGTGGAATGATTAAATCAAGCTAATTAATACATTTATCACCTCCCATCCTTATTTTTGTGGGAAAACATTTAAAATCTGCTTAACAATTTTGAAATATACAATATATTACCATTTATTGTTTTTGTTGTTTTTTCTTTTTTTTTGAGATAGAGTTTCACTATGTTGCCCTGGGTAGAGTGCCATGGCGTCACAGCTCACAGCAACCTCAAACTCTTGGGCTCAAGTGATTCTGTTGCCTCAGCCTCCCATGTAGCTGGGACTACAGGCACCCACTACAATGCCAGGCTATTTTTAGAGACTCGATCTCTCAGGCTGATCTGGAACTCCTGATCTCAAGCAATCCACCCCCCTCAGTTTCCCAGAGTTCTGGGATTACAGGTAGGAGACAGCTCGCCCACCACAATGCTCTTTAAGTTTTTGTATATAATGTATTCTAATTTAGAACTGAAGATCTTTTCTGAAGTGCACTATAGGGTATGTTTATTATAATGCTATTCTTCTCTAGGAAACAGCTGAGAAACTACTCTTCCTCAACCAGTTACAGCTTGGGAGAACTGCCTATCAATTCATCCTGCCTTCCCAGCAGCCAAAGGTAGGCACCTGACTAGAGGGGGCCACACCCTTCCTGGAATGTGGCTTGGGTAGGTTCAGGCTGGTGAAACACCCTGAAGGTACAATCCATTTGTTCCTGGGTCCCAGATCTCTGGAATGGCTCTGGTTCCTACCCTTTCCAAATCAGCTCCTTTGATTCTGTGTGCTGCTCACTTGCTATCAGGGACTTCTTCTTTCCTTAAGTTAGAGTCCATTTGTAGCTTACTACCAAAGAATTCCATTTGCCCGAAACCCTACCCCTTTCCCTCTCCAAGTCCTGAATTCAACCACAGATTACTCTGAGTAAGGAATATGACCTTTGCAGTTGGAGAGAATATAGATAAGATACTTAAAAATTTGGAAACTTTTGCTTGCAATTATCTATAAGGGCTAACAGAAGCCATGCTAAGTATTTTAAATAGAGCTGATTAAATATAGGGGATGGGGTACAGCTATTTCACCTGGATGGCTAGCACTCCCCACAGTCCATGTTCAGACATTGGAGGGGTGTGTACTGCTCAGCTCAAGCTCAGACTACCAAGGAAGGTGTGGCTGGTTAGAGCTGGTGGCTCTTTGGGAACATGGTACAGTGGTGCTAGGACGGATCAAAGAAGGTGGCTTGGCACCTGTAGCTCAAGTGGCTAAGGTGCCAGCCACATACACTAGAGCTGGCGGGTTCAAATCCAGCCTGGGCCAGCTAAAACAACAATGACAACTACAACCCCCCCCCCAAAAAAAAAGTGTTATGGCGGGCGCCTGTAGTCCCAGCTACTTGGGAGGCTGAGGCAAGAGAATCACTTGAGCCCAGGAGTTGGAGGTTGCTGTGAGCTGTGATGCCAGGGTACTCTACCCAGGGCGACAACTTGAGGCTAGAGCCATGGTTGTAGGGGGCAGGGTATGCTATAGGTGGAAGCTGGCAACAAGAAGTTCCTCTGCCCTCTTCCAATCTCCCTAACAGAACCTAACAGGAAGACAACTGGCAAGAGAATTAGAGAAAGCAATTTGCAGAGCCCCAGCCTGGTATCACAGGACAGAATACAAAGGTGTTAGCTTAGAGCTAAGAGATGGCAAGGTGAATAACCATGACAAAAGCATGCTTCACTTTTAAGAGGATCAGTAATGGTTTTTGAAAATAGAATTCCCTAGTAAATTGGAAATTTGCAGTATATCTGTGGCTAAATATAAATTACTTTGTTACTGTAATATGCTGAAAGACATAAGGACACAAATTTCAAACCTATAACATATTTTCTGGCCCTTAGTGATGGCATATGGATATATCAGTTGGAAAATATTTATGAGGTGCAGAAGGTACAGTAAGATTGTTTAGTTTGATTATTACAAAGAGGAAACTGACACTGATATAAAGCTATCATAATCATTGAAAGCTCTGTAATTGTTACGTTATTTACAAATTCCTATTAAGAATTGCTTTGCAGGGGCAGCACCTGTGGCTCAATGGAGTAGGGCGCCGTCCCCATATGCTAGAGGTGGAAGGTTCAAACCCAGCCCCGGCCAAAAAAAAAAGAAAAGAATTGCTTTGCAAAATATGTCAGAAGAAAAACCAGAGAAATTCATTACATTATTGAAAAAATACTTCATGCTGTCTAAAGGGACATTATATTGTGCTCCAAAAATATAGCGCTATTAAGTTAACAGATTTTATTTGGAAAGTTTGCAAAATTACCAATCATCTATGATTAATCAATTGAAGGGGAAAATGCATCTATGAATGTTCACAGCAGCTTTATTTGTAATAGTCCAAAACTGAAATCAGCCCAGATGTCCTTCAATTGGTGAAGGGTTAAACAAACAGTGGTTACATACATACCATAAATACCACTGGGCAATAAAAAGGAAGAAACTACTGATACACACAACAACTTGGATGAAATTCCAAGGAATTAGCCTGAGTGAAAAAGCCACTCACAAAAGGTCGCATACTTTATGATTAAATTCATATAACATTCAAAATGACAAAACTGGAAATCAGACAGATTAGCCGTACCAAGGATTAGGAGTTGGGGGCCATAGAGTGGGGAGAGGCGAGTCTGCTCATAAAAGGGCAAAAGAAGGAATCCTTGGCTTGTAGTATTAGAACTGTTTTGTATCTTGACTGGACTGTGGTGGTGGATACACAAACCTACACAGGCGGTAAAACTACATGGAACACACACACACACAGAAAAGTAAAACTGAATCTGAATAAGATGAGTGAAAGGCAAATCTGAATCAGATGAGTGACTTGTTTTAATATCAGTATCCTGGTTGTGGTATTATACTACAGTTTTGTAAAATGTTACCTTTGTGGGAACCTGGGCAAAGTGTACTTAGGATCTCTCTATATTATTTCCTACAACCTTATGCGAATCTACAATTACCTCAAAAATTGTAATTGAAAATTAAAAATGATGGCAGGCCCATAGTTGAGTGGGTAGAACGCTGGTCACATACGCTGAGGCTGGAGGGTTAGAATCCACCTGGGCCAGCTAAACAACAATGACAACTGCAACAACAACAAAAAAATAGCTGGACATTGTGGCGGGTGGCTGTAATCCCAGCTACTTGAGAGGCTGAGATAAGAAAATCGCTTAAACCCAAGAGTCTGAGGTTAATGGGAGCTGTGACGCCACGGCACTCTATCCAGGGCGACAGCTTGAGACTCTGTGTCAAAAAAAAAAGAAAAGAAAATTAAAAATGATGTGCAGCAACAATCTAAGAACCTTAGTGATGCTTTCAGTATCATTCTATTTATCAACTGAAATAAAGATAAGAGTTTTTGTATGTATAGAGTTTTTTTAAACTTTTAAATCATGGACAATTTCAAACGCACACGATAGAAAGAGACTAGTGGAATGAATTCCCCATGTATACACTACCCAGCTTCAATAATTAAGCTTGTGGCCAAGTGTGTTTCATCTCTCCTTCTAACCCACCCCTCCCTTCTCTCATTATTTTGAGGCAAATACTACATACCATACTGTTTTATCTGTAAACATTTTTCTATGTATCTTTTTAAAAAGATAAAGTCTTTTTAGAAATTCAAAATAACTATAATACATTCTCACATGCAAAAAACAGTAACAATAATTCCTTAATATTAATATCCAGACAGTATTTACGTTTTATGGCTTGTCTCATAAATGAGGGTATGCATTTTTACTTTATTGAGGTATAATTTATGTTCATTATTCTGCACCCATTTAAAGGTATACAAGTCAATGAGTTTTGACAGACATAAACACCCATGAAGTCATCACTACAATAAAAAAGCAGAACATTTCAATTACACCCAGAAATTTTCCCTGTGTCCCTTCCTTCTTCAGTGATCACTGAGCAGCAGCTGATCTGCCTGCTATTATTATACATGAGTTTACAGAGAATGCTGGGGTTTTTTAAAAAATTTTTTAATTTTATTTAATTAATTAATTAATTTTTTGAGACAGAGCCTCAAGCTGTCACCCTGGATAGAGTGCAGTGGCATCACAGCTCACAGCAACCTCCAATTCCTGGGCTCAAGTGAGTCTCCTGCCTCCGCCTCCCAAGTAGCTGGGACTACAGGCGCCCGCCACAATGCCTGGCCATTTTTTGGTTGCAGCCGTCATTGTTGTTTGGCAGGCCCAGGCTGGATTCGAACCTGCTAGCTCAGGTGTACGTGGCTGGTGGCTTAGCCCGTTGAGCCACAGGCGCTGAGCCTTTTTTTTTTTTTGAGACAGAGTCTCACTTTGTCACCTTTAGTAGAATGCCATAATGTCATAGCTCACAGCAACCGCAAACTCTTGGGCTCAAGCAATTCTCTTGCCTCAGCCTCCCACGTAGCTCAGACTACACACACCTGCCACGATGCGCAGCCCTTTTTAGAGATGAGGTCTCACTCTGGCTCAGGTTGGTTTCGAACCTGTGGGCTCAGGCAATCCAACCGCTTTGGCCTCCCAGAATGCTAGGATTACAGGTGTGAGCCACCGCACACGGCCAAGAATGCTGTTTTGAAATAAACCTACCCAAATGGTACATAATTTTATAAAAATTAGAAGGAAGTCTAAGAATGAAGAAATGTGTGTATATTCTTGTCTGACATATTTTGATGGTGAGCTCCTGAGGCAGAAAGCAAGTTAAATTTGGAATACTCCAATAGTAGCAGTTAACACTTATTGAGAGCTTACTATGTGCCAGATTTTTGGGAACCAGTGCGAAGAATAAACGAACCAGACTGGGAATGGTGGGGAATTGAGAAAACAAGTCGCAAGAGATATAGATTACTGCCTGAGGTCTGGCGTAGCTGGTGACTGCAGCCAGCACCAAAAAGTACAGGAACAAGGTTGCTTATGTTAACAATGTTGCAAATCAGTAAGGAAAGCAAGTGAGAATATTTTTGTTTTGCAAGGCTGAGGAGAAGTAACTGGATAAGTAAAAGTTTTATCACAAACAGTATTCTTAATGGCATGAATCTTAGTACATGGGGTAAAGATTAACTTTAGGGAGAGAAGGCTATGTGCTTTTAGGCAAAAGATAGGAAAGTATACATAAGCTACATGACTTCTGGCAGAGGAAATAAGGAGAAAGGACTATCGTTATTTTAGGAAGAGAGGAGAAGCAGTGGGGATTCCTTGAACACACCTTCTGAGTTTGAGGGGGTTTTGCTGCTTCACAATCCACACCCCACACCAGATAGTTTACATACATTATCTAATTTGTCTCATGATAACCCTATGATTATTACCAATCATATTATTATTATCAAACTCATTATACAGTTGAGGACACTGAGGCTCAGGAGGTTTAGTTATTATACTTAACCATCATCTCATAGCATTTAACTGAAAAAACTTAGATAACAAAACAAGTCATCTGACTCCAGAGACAGTTCCCTTAAACAGCGAGTGGTAGTCAGTTTGTCAGCAAAAAGAACTGAAATGAAAAGAACACCTAGATGTGTTGCTAAAAAGTTTCTCTCTCTTTGACAAAGAGAAACAGGCAATCTGACAGATAAAGGATAGTCCTTCCAATAAATGGTGCTAGAACTGGTGAGTGTGGTCATAAAAGGACAAAATGAGGAATCCTTGGCTTATAGTATTAGAGCTATTCAGTATCTTGACTGGACTGTGGTAGTGGATACACATCCACATGCAAAACATTGAATTTAGACACATAGGCTTTAGGCCAGGCATAGTGGCTCACACCTGTAATCCTAGCACTTGGGAAGCCGAGGCAGGTGGATTGCCTGAGCTCACAGGTTCAAGACCAGCCTGAGCCAGAACGAGACCCCCACCTCTAAAAAATAGCTGGGTATTGTAGCGGGCGCCTGTAGTCCCAGCTACTTGGGAGGCTGAGGCAAGAAAATCACTTGAGCCCAAGAGTTGGAGGTTGATGTAAGCTATGATGCCACAGCATGCTACTGAGGGAGAGTGAGACTCTGTCTCAAAAAAAAAAAAAAATAGAGACACAGGCTTTATACCTTTCACAAAAACTAACTCAAAATGGATCAGAGACCCAAATGTGAAAGTATAAAACTAGAAGATAACATATGAGAAAATCAAGACGACGTTGGGTTATTGATGCTCTCTTAGACACAACACCAAAAACATGCTCCATGAAAAGAAAAAAGTGATACATTGGACTCAGTTAAAATCAAAAACTTCTGCTCTGCAAAAGACATTGTTAAGAGACTACAAAAGACAAGCCACAGAGATAATTGCAGAACACTTATCTAAGAAGTCCTGGCATAAAAAAATACAAAAATAGGCTTGGCGCCTGTGGCTCAAGCGGCTACGGCACTAGCCACATACACCTGAGCTGGTAGGTTCGAATCCAGCCTGGGCCTGCCAAACAACAATGACGGCTGCAACCAAAAAATAGCTGGGCGTTGTGGCAGGTGCCTATAGTCCCAGCTACTTGGGAGGCGGAGGCAGGAGAATCACTTGAGCCCAGGAGTTGGAGGTTGCTGTGAGCTGTGATGCCATAGCACTCTACCCAGGGCAACAGCTTGAGGTCTTGTCTCAAAAACAAAAAAATCAAAAAAACCCGAAAACAACTCTTAAAGCTCAACAATAAGAAAACAAACAACTCAATTTAAAAATGAGCAAGAGGGCGCCACCTGTGGCTCAGTGAGTAGGGTGCCGGCCCCATATACCGAGGGTGGCGGGTTCAAACCCAGCCCCTGCCAAACTGTAACAACAACAACAAAAAATGAGCAAGGGCCGGCACTGTGGCTCAAGCCTGTAATCCTAACATTCTGGGAGGCCAAGGCAGGTGGATAGCTTGAGCTCATGAGTTAGAGACCAGCATGAGCAAAAACAAGACCCTATCTCTACTAAAAACAGAAAAATTGAGGCAAGAGGATCACTTGAGCCCAGAAGTTGGAAGTCGTTGTGAGCATTGACACCATGGCACTCTACCCAGGGCTACAGCTTGTGACTCTGGCTCAAAATAAATAAATAAATAAATAAAAATGGGCAAGGGGGCGGCGCCTGTGGCTCTACGAGTGGGGCGCCGACCCCATATACCAAGAGCTGTGGGTTCAAACCCGGCCCCGGCCGAACTGCATCAAAAATTAGCCGGGCGCTGTGGCAGGCGCCTGTAGTCCCAGCTACTTGGGAGGTTGAGGCAAGAGAATCACTTAAGCCCAAAAACTGGAGGTTGCTGTGAGCTGTGACTCCACAGCACTCTACCAAGGGTGATAGAGTGAGACTCTGTCTCCACAAAAAAAAAAAAAAAAAAAATGGAAAAGGGATTTGAACAGACAAGTCACCAAAGAAGATATACAGATGGCAAATAATAAACATATGAAAAGATGCTCCACATCTTATGTCATTACAGAATTGCAAATTAAAACAATGAGATGCCACTACACACCTATTAGTGAAGGAGCTCAGGAATTTAGTCCCAAAATATGACTCATTGAAATAAAGAATATTTTGACTCAAAAGCCATTCAAGATCAAAAAGCATTGGAGGGGGATTTCCCTCTATCTGCATACACTCAACTGACTGATCAAAGGGGCAACTGACTTCCCTTTCTCTCACTGTTATCTCAATAAATTGCAGGAAAGAATATCAAGGATGCAACCAGACCTGGTCCAAATCATTTAAATATAATACCTGTTTCTCAGGTTAATTTAATTTGCAAAGATAATAATTTACGAGCCAATCTGTTTTCCCCACCCATTTATCCTCCTTAGCGCCATTTGTTGCCCCTAAACAGTTAACTTGTACTTTTCATTTTCCCTGCCCCTCCAAAAGGACGGTGTAGAAATATCTGAACTTCATTGGGATATTGGGTAATCACTCCATGATTCTCCTCATGCACCCAGTAAATAAACCTTTCTCTTATTAATATGCCTTAATTGGGAGTTGATCTTTTGGAGAACTTTGGGGGGGAAAGGGAAAGTTTTCCCTTCACCTCTACAATGGCTAAAAGCTATGGAACTGTAAAAAAGTAAAAACAGTAAAAAGCAGTAAAACCCCTGCTTGTCAGGGGTTTAGAAGGAGGGATGAATAGATGGAGCACAGGTGATTTTTAGTGCAGTGAAACTATTCTGTATGACACTGTAATGGTGGATTACATGTCATTATACATTTGTCAAAAGCCAAATGATGTACAACTCAAATATTGAAGCCTAGTGTAAACTATGGACTTTGGCTAACACTAATTTACCTATATTGGCTTATCAATTCTAACAAATGTGCCACACAAATACAAGATTAACATGTGAAATTATACTCATAGAGATTAACATGTATGAATTAACATGGGAAACTGTATATTGGTGGGGAGAAGGACTATATGGGAACTCTGTACTTTTCTGTTCAATTGTTCTGTAAACCTAAAACTGCTCACAGAAAAGTAAGTCTATTAACAAAGAAAGTCTTACTCTTTTGAAGGCTCAGTTTCCTCATCTCCAAAGTGAAGAGTTGCACTAGATCTTAGAATGAAATCCTGTCCTTGTAAGTAGGGATAAATTGTTTTTTTTTTTTAATTCCCTTACATTTCCTAAAGAGTTCACTTGATTATTTTTCTCTCTCCCTGCCATGTAGCTTTCAATGACTGCATTGATAGATCAGCCAAGCTGGCATCATTTGGCTGTTGGTGTTCTGGTAAAAAACAGGCTCACACAGAAGATTCAAAAGTTTTCTTTATCAATTCTTTTTGGTGATCACTTAAATAAAACTTTGGGGAAAAACTTGTTTCTCAGGTCTATCAAATGTTTCCTATGTTAAGTTGAAGGTCATTTTGTGTATTCATGTACAGTTTTGGCTTTAGTGACCTTGAGAATATGATCATTTCAAGTTAGAGTAAACATTCTAACTTTGGGGAAATCTTAATTATATTATGACTTTAGTGAAATCCTTTGTGAACTATGCTTTCTAGCTAAATATCAACAATAGTTTAGTCTTAAACTTGAAGATTAACATAATAATGTAAAGTTAATTGATTGTGTGGACCCTATTGTGTTATCCTAGTATGAAATAAAGACATTTAAGAATATCACATCCATATAAACTCTGGTTCTCTTACTTCTCCTTACCAAAGGGAGGTAAAAGCTACCAGGCCCTATGCTCCTTACATGTAGTTGTGTTTGGGTAATGTTTTTGGAGTCAAACTAGGTGAAGAACAGGGTAAAAGAGACCTAGATTGAAAAAGTCGCCAACTATAGTTAATGTATATCCAAATGTAATTTAAATTGTAAGTGTATAATAGCTTCATGGGTGATTCCTATTGAATCTTTTAATTCCTAAGGAGTGAGGGCAATTTGAATCAATGGGGCCCTGATCTTAAATTTACATTAAATTGTATTTTGTACAGGAACTAGTGTTGTTTTTCTGGGGAGTAGCTGTTAACATGAAGTATTTTTGCTTATGTTATATTAATTGTTCTATTTTAATCAAGAAAGAAGAGACTTGTCCCATCCATCACTCCACTCCCATTATAGAAAGGAATGTTAAATATATATTTAGATTGCTTACAGCAGTGGTTTTTAAATTTTTCTTGGCTGAAGCCCACAGTTAACACATGCATTTTAAATCTACCTGTCTACCCACCTATCTATCATCTATATCGGTCTGATACAATTTTTTCACAAAGTAGTACCTATTTTTGCTGTGCGAAATATGCTCAGATATAATCTATTCTGTACTATTTCAGTTTTAGAAATGCTGGTCATGACCCTCTAATTTGATTCCATGAATGGGCCAAGATTGGCGGTTTGAAAATTATGGCTTGGAGAGCTTCAGATAAAATGTACAGTGAATAGACCAAATTATCACATGTAATGATAAAAATGCACTAAAACAAGGTTTATACCACTTCACTTTTGAATAAATATAAAAATTAAAAATTGACATACCATAGAGTATTTCTGGGGAATAGGATTGAGAGACCGGGTCTTTTCATTTTCCAAACTGTTTGAAATAATAATTTTTGCACAGAACTTTTATAGTTTAAAAAAAGCTAGCATGATTTAGTTATCATGCTAAACATCCCTCCGGAAGTAAGAATGCCACCAATCCTGACTGCCCTAAATCCCTGTCCGCCATTGGCCACGTGTGGATTTCTCCTTGGTCAGGAATCTCACCCCACCTGCACTCTAAGTGGAATAAAGGTCACTTTAACTGCATGAATTGGATCTCCATTTTCCTTTCGGCTCACGTCTTGGAATGATTTTATCCTTGGGTCCAGAACCTTTCAAGTTGATGTTATATGTTCTAAAAGTTATGTTTTAGGGCTGGGCGCTGTGGCTTACAACTGTAATCCTAGTACTCTGGGAGGCCAAGAAGGATGGATTGCTTGAGCTCAGGGCTTAGAGACCCACATAAGCAAAAGCAAGACCCCTATCTCTAAAAAAAAAGAAAAAACAAAAATAGCCGGCATCGTGGCAGTGTGCCTGTAGTCCTAGCTACTCGGGAGGCTGAGCCAAGAGGATTGCTTAAGCCCAGGAGTTAGAGGTTGCTGTGAGCTATGCCACTCTACCAAGGGCGACAAAGTGAGACTCGGTCTCAAAAAAAAGTTACATTTTGCTGGGCGCGGTGGCTCACGCCTGTAATCCCAGCACTGTGGGAGGCTGCGGAGGGAGAATTGCTTGAGCTCAGGAGTTTGTGACTTGCCTGAGCAAAGAGCGAGAACCCGACTCCTAAAAAATGGAAAAATCCAGCTGGGCACTGCGGCAAGCGCCTGTAATCACAGCGGCTTCCGGAGGCTGAGGCAGCGGGATGCCCACAGCCCGAGATTGCACTGAGCTATGATGCCATTGCACTCTGCTCAGGGCATAGGATGGGACTCTGTCTCAAAGAAAGGTTATGTTTTATACAAAACAGTGAAAAATTGTGCCCAACAGGAATTATAGAGTATTATTTGCGTAAATTGTAGATTATCTATGGAATATACTATGTGATTATTAAAAATGATTATGTAGGTCTAGCTCAGTGGTTCTCAACCAGGGATGATTTTGCCTCCCATGAGACATTTAGCAATGTCTGGTGACATTTTTGGTCGTCATAAATGGGGGAAGGGAGTACTACTGATATCGAATGGGTAGAGGCCAGGGATGCTGCTAAACATACTCCAGGACAGCCCCCCCAACCCTGTGACAAAGAAGATTCCTGAAATATCAATAATGCTGAGACCAAGAAGCTCTAGGAGCTAAATGGCTACACTGTATTCACCTCATTCCTTCCTATCTGTAAGTAATCTTTTTTTTTTTTGCGGTTTTTGGCCGGGACAGGGTTTGAACCTGCCACCTCTGGCATATGGGGCCAGTGCCCTACTCCTTTGAGCCACAGGCGCTGCCCCACGTAAGTAATCTTTTTTCTAGCATTTTATCTATAACTCTCATACTTGGAGTACAATTATTTCTATTCGTATCTTATTTCTCTTCCAAGGTAGAAAGCTCTTTTTTCTAGGAGGGATACATGCCTGATCTATCTTGGTATAATCAGTAACCAAAATCCCTTGTGTTTTATAATTATTTAATAAATGTTTGCTCAATAATTATATAAGAAAAAAGGTGAACTGTATAATTATTGAAATGGAAAGATGTCCACAATACTGTGTATTTAACTGAAAAACAAGTAGGTTATGAATGATCTACAGATTTAATGTGATCCCTATCACAATCCCAGCTAACTTCTTTGAAGAAATTGACAAGCTGACTATCAAATTCCTATGAAAACTCAAACTTGAGGAAAGTTGGAGTACTCACACTTCCCTATATCAAGACTTACCATAAGCTACAGTAATACTGTGATAGTGGCGTAAGAATACACACATATATAAATGGGATAAAACTGAAATTCTTGAACTAAAACCTTATATGTATTTATAGTCGATTTTTTTTTTTGAGACAAAGCCTCAAGCTGTCACCCTGGATAGAGTGCCGTGGCATTACAGCTCACAGCTACCTCCAATTCCTGGGCTCGAGCGAGTCTCCTGCCTCCACCTCCCTAGTAGCTGAGACCACAGGCGCCCGCCACAATGCCCAGCCATTTTTTGGTTGCAGCTGTCATTGTTGTTTGGTGGGCTCGGGCTGGATTTGAACCCACCAGCTCAGGTATACATGGCTGGAACCTTAGCCCATTGAGCCACAGGTGCTGAGCCTATAGTCAGTTGATTTTTAGAGTGCTAAAACAGTTCATTGAGGGAAAGAACAGTCTTTTCAACAAATGGTGCTGGGACAGTTGGATACCCTCATGAAATTGTATCTTCAAAGCTCACGATGTCCTTGGGTTTCTTAGATATGACACCAAAAAGCAAATGACAAAATAAAAAGATAAGCTGGACTCATCGAAATTAAAACTTTGTGCAAGTAATGATGCCATTGAGAAAGGTTGATTATACCTAACAAATGCAATCAGTGTAACCTGGTTTCTTGTACCCTCAATGAATCCCCAACAATAAAAAAAAAAAAAAAAGAAAGGTTAATTAATGGGTACAAAAGACACAGATAAAATGTTTGAGGTGGTGGCTATCCCAATTACCCTGATTTGGTCATTATACATTGAATGCATGTATCAAAATATGACCTATATCCCCACCAATATATACAGCTATTATATATCTATAAAAAAGAAAGTGGGGCGGTGCCTGTGGCTCATCAAGTAGGGCGCCGGCCCCATATACCAAGGGTGGCGGGTTCAAACCTGGCCTCAGCCGAACTGCAAAACAGAAAAATAGCTGGGCGTTGTGGCAGGCGCCTGTAATCCCAGCTACTCAGGAGGCTGAGGCAAGAGGATCGCTTAAGCCCAGGACTTGGAGGTTGCTGTGAGCTGTGTGATGCCACAGCATCTACCGAGGGCAATAAAGTGAGACTCTGTCTCTACAAAAAAAAAGAAGAAAGAAAAAAGAAAGTGAGGCTGGGCATGGTGACTCATGCCTCTAATCCTAGCTCTGTGGGAGGCTGAAGGGGTTGGATCCCTTGAACTCAGGAGTTCGAGACAAGCCTGAGCAAGAGTGAGACCTCTTTTTTTCTACTAAATATAAAAAAATTAGCTGGGCGATGCAGTGGGCATCTGTAGTCCTAGCTACTTGGGAGGCCAAGGCAGAAGAATCACCTGAACCCAGGAGTTTGAGGTTGCTGTGAGCTGTGACACCATGGCACTCTACCCAGTGTGACAGAGTGAGACTGTCTCCAAAAAAAAAAAAAAAAAAAAAGAAGACAACCCAAAGAATGGTAGAAAATATTTGCAAATCATATATCTGATAAGAGAATGTATCCAGAAAACATCAAGAACTTATAACCTAATAATAAAAGATAATAAACCAATTTAATTTTCAATAACTCAAAAAAATGGGCAAAGGATCTGAATAGACATTTCTCTGATAAAGATGTACAAGCCCACAATGAGATGCCACTTTACACTCACAAGAATAGCTGTACTAGGCCTGGTGCAAATCCTAGCACTATGGAAAGTGGAAGTGAATGGATTGCTTGAGATCAGGAGTTCCAGACCAGCCTGAGCACCAGTGAGAACCCTTCTCTACTAAAAAATAGAAAAAAAAATAGTTCGGCATGGTAGTCCCAGCTACCTGGGAGGCTGAGGCAAGAGGATGGCTTCAACCCAGGAGTTTGGGGTTGCTGTGAGCTACGATGACACTACTAGCACTCTACCCAGGGTGACAGAGACTCCGTTTCTAAAAAAAGAACAGCTATAGTGAAAATGACTGACAGTGTTGGTGAGAATATGGAGAAACTGGAACCTTCATACATGGCTGATGAAACTGTAAAATGATGCAGACAAATTGGAAAACAATTTAGCAGTTCTTCGAAATGTTAAACATGGAGTATTATATGACTGCAATTTCACTCCTAGGCAAGTACCCAAGAAAAATGAAAACATACATTCACAGAAAAAGTTATACATGAATGTCCATAGCAGCATTATTCACAATAGCCAAAAAATGGGAAAAACTCCAATGTTCATCAACTGATAAATGGATAAATAAAATGTAGCATATCCATACAATTTGGCAAAAAAAGAAATGAAGAAATGACACACTCCAACACCACGAACCTGGGGAACATTATACTGAATGAAAGAAGCCAGATACACAAAAAACACATATTGTATGATTACATTTATAAGAAATGCTCAGAATCACAGAGACGCAAAATAGTGATTGCCTAACTTTGAGATGTTTAGAGGGAAATGAGGAGTGGCTGCTAATTTGTCCGAGTTTCTTTTAGGAGGAATGAAAATACTCTGAAATAAGATTGTGAATTGTATCTCAATAAAGCTATTTAAAAAAAAAGAAAAGAGAAAGCAACGCTATGTGTCTCTGCTTCCCAGAATGCTGTGAGCTCAGATAAATGTGGAATGTTAGCGGGTCATCTTGTACCTGGTTTCTAAAAGCATTCCTTGTGAAAGCCTTGATTGATGAGTTGCAGCTGCACTCAAAGGGATGTGACTTGGCACTTGCTCCCAGAGACAATGTACGGAGCACATTACACACGTAGGTGCCCAATCCAAGGAGGTGGCTGTTTGGAATTGCAGGACTCGGCATCGGGTTCCGCCTAACTGTAGCAGCGAGCTTGTCCCGTGTGCTGGAGAGACCCGGAAGCTGTGCCGAGACCTCTTGGCCAGACTCCAGGAAGCAGCTGGTGTTTGGCCGGGCGCATTGCTCACTGCATAGCTTTTAAAGCTAAGTAGACTAGTGTGGGGGAGAATAGCATTATGTGTAGTGCAACCTCATATTTAGCTGTATTAGTTAAGTGATTCTCTTTGGATGATGGGATTATGCGTAAGCCTTATTTTCATTGCATTTCTCGGTTTTCTGATTTGTGCGTGTGTGGATATGATACACTAACGTCTTCAGAAAAAAAGAGAAATGTACAAAAAGGTTTCGTTCCTCACCGCCCCCAAGGTAAGGCTGGAGTCCTGTCCAGAAGTCAGCAGCTGCCAGGCCACCCATGCTCTGAACATCTTGTGAAGTGGACGTTTGGGGTTCAGGCTGCTGACTGCTCCGCGGTAGGCCCCCACTCTCTCCCACGCGCCCGGGTTCATTTTCTTTGCGTAGGCGTGAGAACAGCTTTGCATGGGGTGAGGAGGTGGAGCATACACTTTTGGGCTCAGGCACCAGGCAGACTGAGCTTAGGAGCCAGCTATGCAGGGGAGTGCTGGGAAGGGCCAGGTGCCAAGCACCCAGAAACAGGAGTCCCCTTCATCGGGTGGGAAGTGGAGTCTCAGGCTAGTTCTCCCATTAGCTACTAGGGGAGCCACAGCTTCCTGCTTGTTTGTTGCCACATGCCACCGAGAGAGCGCCTGGGATCATTGGTCGAATAATCCTGCTTCTCTCTCCACGCTTTTAAACAGCTGTATGGTAGCATCCTTTGTTTCAACGGGAAATGCTTATTTCCCAAGTGTAGATCATTTGGAAAATGCTGAGATATAGGAATAATATGATTATCTGATCAAACCTCCTCAAATAAATCTTCCTTAGTAGTCTATCAGGCATTCAAAATGCATATATTATTTTATGTTACTTTTCTTTCTAGTTGTCGAATTACTAAAGATTTCTAAGCTATTCTTTTTATAAATTGTGCTGCTTCACCTCAGTTCAACACTAGTTTCCACCTCTAGCCACAGGAGGGCGCACAAATACATTAGTTAAGTGAAGTTTGGTTATAAAATGTTAGGAATATTACTTGGGTTGAGGAAAGACCCACGGGCAGTGTTGTACTCCTATTAGTATAGAGCAGCACTGTCCAATGGAACTTTCTGCGATGTTGGAAATGTCCTGTACCTGTGTTGTCCAGCACATCAGCCACTAGGCACGCGTGGATATCAAACCCTTGAGACGTGGCTGATGTGACTGCAGAAATGAATTTTTAATTTTAGCTAATTTAATTGGACACACGTAGCTAGTGGCTACCATATTGGAATGTGCAAATCTAGAGCGTTAGACTCTATTGGAATATTGGTTTTTCTGAATGACTTTACAAAGTTGTCACTTAAATGACTTCAAATCACCAATAAATTAAGAAGTGAAGGAAACTAACATTGATGTTTCCACAATTGTCACCTTCCTGTGTCAGGCATACTTATGTTCCCATCTCATTTAACTTTCACTATGCACTTGGGAGACAGATATTAGTATGCTCATGTTATGAATGAAGAAACAGACTCAAGAGAGATGAAATAACTGTCCCAAAGTCAGCAAAACAGTCATTGAGCCAGATAAATCCATGTAACATTTACTGAGAACTGACAAAATGCCAATACACATATCAGCTAGGTGAAACCAATGCTTGATACAGGGACCTTTTTAGCAGATGGTGTCATTCTGTCATACATAATATTTTTTGATTTATGTGAGGATAATTTGTATATTTTAATGTATCATATTTGTAGAGGCGAAAAGAACTTACAGACTAACCCTTATCACCATCTCTGATGTATAAGATTGTCTAATCACCAGGAGCTCTGATCTAGGCAGGGGGATAATTGAGTTGCATTTCCCATCTGTCACTGACTAGGCCTATTCTCTTAAGTAGATAGTTTGCTTTTTCAGTATTATCATTTCCTCACTTCTCAAACAATGCGTTTAGCCTAAAAGATCTTCAAGGGCTATTTCATATTTCACCGTTTCTGAGATTAATTCTTTTTTCCTCCAAATTTTAACATCTCTGAACTCAGGTTTCATCTGATGGTCAATAGCATATTACAGTATAGTTGGCAGCATTTTTTCTTTTTCTTTTGTTTTTTTTTTTTGAGACAGAGCCTCAAGCTATCACCCTAGATACAGTGCCTTGGCATCATGGCTCACAGCAACCTCCAATTTCTGGGCTCAAGCACGTCTCCTGCCTCTGCCTCCCAAGTAGCCGGAACTACAGGCGCCTGCCACAACGCCCGGCCATTTTTTGGTTGCAGTTGTCGCTGTTTGGCGGGCCCGGGCTGGATTCAAACCTGCCAGCTCAGGTGTACGTGGCTGGCACCTTAGCCGGTTGAGCCACAGGGGCCGAGCCAGCATTTTTTCTTAGTTTTGTTTGTTAAGTAATGGTATATCTTTTAATCATAGCACCTTAGACTGGATGAAACATGGTCTGTGTAATTTAAGAATGTCAGTGAAAATCTTTATATTTATTTATTTATTTTAAAAGAAAGCCTCAAGCTGTTACCCTAGATTGAGTGCTGTCGCATCACAGCTCACAGCAACCTCCAATTCCTGAGTTCAAGCAAGTCTCTTCCCTCTGCCTCCCAAGTAGCTGGGTCTACAGGCATCCGCCACAACACCTGGCCATTTTTTGGTTGCAGCCACCATTGTTGTTTGGCGGGCCTGGGCTAGATTTGAACCTGCCAGCTCAGATGTGCGTGGCTGGCGCCTTAGCCCGTTGAGCCACAGGCGCCGAGCCAAAATCTTTATATTTATTTTAGCACATGTCCTGAGCTTCCTCCAGAGACAAAGACAAATGATGTTTTTTTCTGATTCCATATCTAGTTTAGAATATTAAATTGCACATGCCATAATCAGTACTTCCCTGAGTGGCCACGGTATAGCATGTAACTTGTATACAAACTCAAAAATGTCCACTGCAATACCCCTCTCTGTAGCACTGAAGGTCAGCAAGATTCATTATAGGCAAGTTTGGAAGGTGAGTGCAGTTTTGTTTGTTTTGAGCATTTCCCATCCTTTTTCTTTATTTCTCTTCTTTGGTAGTCAAAGCTTCTAAGCAACTTTCCCCCTGTGATGCCTTGCAGCTTTTATTTCCACCCTAACCCCTGTCTTTATCAGTCTTACTTGAGACTAAATTCATTTCAGAGATTTTTTTCTCATGAAGATTAATGTCCAAGGAAATTACTTGGTGCCAGTGGTGTGTGGTATATTTTTAACAATCGGCTCTTTGAGGCAACAAGGGAAGGTCTGATTTGTGGCATCTGCCAATTTCCATGGTACAAATACTCACAGTGGCTGATTTCAAGCTACCATGATATGATGTCAATTACTTCCTAAAATTGCTGAAAATTTCAAAGTTAGCTCTCAGGACTCAATATGACTCTGCTTCAGTGCACCACTGCTTGGTACAGAACTGACTATTCCATTCTTCTGCCAGAATCCTGTGATGGTTCCTGATTGCCTCTGGGATTAAGTCCAACTTTTCCAGTTTGATTTTTTTTTTTTTTGAGATATAGTCTCACTTTGTCACCCTCAGTAGAGTGCCTTGGCGTCACAGCTCACAAGAACTTCAAACTCTTGGGCTTAAGTGGTTCTCTTGCCTCAGCCTCCCAAGTAGCTGGGCCTATAGGCGCCTGCCACACTGTCCGGGCGTCTATTTTTTGTTATTGTTGTTGTAGTAGTTGTCATTGTTGTTTGGCAGGCCCTGGCTGGGTTCAAACCCGGCAGCCCCAGTGTATGTGGCCGACGCCCTAGCCACTGAGCTACTACAAGCACTGAGCTTCCAGTTTGATTTTTAAGAGCAGGGAATGATCCAACTCTCATGGGTGCTGAAGCTTACATAGTTTAAGGGCCTTAAGAACATTAATACAAACTTAATATTAAAGCATTAGATAAAAAGTGAATAGTTATTTGGAATGAGAAAAAAAATCATAATAGATTACAAATGTTAAAAAGCTGACAAATAGGTTGGCACCTGTGGCTCAAAGGAGTAACGTGCCGGCTCCATTTACTGGAGGTGACGGGTTCAAACCCAGCCCCAGCCAAAAACTGCAAAAAACAAACAAACAAACAAACAAAAAACAAAAAAACCCAAAGCTGACAAATATAAGAAGCATCACAAAATCTGGGAAAATCATGTAATATGATTGGGAGAATTTTCCACAGACTTGCTCCTGGCTCTGTGCATTTTAAACCTTGTTTTTTTGTCCACTTCCCACAGGGAACCGAGGCTGGGGAGGTGAGGCTCAGCAGTGAGCTCTTTACTCTGTTCAGGCAGGAGGGGAGCAGAGCAGGGGCCCAGAAGTCTGCAAGGTGGGGGATGGGCTCCTGCAGGACTCAGTGAGCTGTTCTCCCTCTGATAGCAATTGACTTTAAAGGATACTTTGTTTCTATGCTGAAGCACACTGGGCCAAGGGCGGACTTAGGTGACCCAGTTAGGAGGCCTTCACAAATCACCCTGACAAACACCTCTGCTGCAAACACCAGAGATGTTTTGCCCGGTGTACCCCACTCCCTCTTGCTTGCTTTGTGTTTGTCATTTTGCTGCCTGTCCACAGGCGTTGCTCTTCCTCTTCCTCTTTCCTTATCAATACTAAACTTGATATCATAGCCCAGCATGGTGGCTCATGCCTCTAATCCTAGCACTCTGGAGGCCGAGGCAGCTGGATCCCCTGAGCTCACCAGTTTGAGACCAGCCTGAGCAAGAGTGACACCCCTTCTCTAAAAATAGCTGAGCATTGTGATGGGCGCCTGTAGACCCAGCTACTCAGGAGGCTGAGGCAGAGGGATCTCTAGCCCAAGAGTTTGAGGTTGCTGTGAGCTGTGATGCCACAGCTCTCTACCAAGGGTGACAGAATGAGACTCTGTCTCAAAAAAAAAAATGAAGTGAAAAAAATTTTTGATGGCATAATTTGATTTAAAGTTTCTTTTAAAAAATTTGATGGCAAAATTTTTTTTTGCAAGATTTCCTTCTAAACCTGATAACAGATGGCAGGTAAATGGTTTTCAGAAAGGGATACTAATATCTCCCCATAAGGGCCTGACCTAGTGTTTATGTCCGTAAGTGCCTCACTCATGTCAGTCCAGCCACAGTCCTGCAGGTCCCCGCAAATGTCATCACAAAGGGAAATAAGTAACTTTATAGTGGAAACCTGGCAGACACCAGACACTGTCTTAACTAAGTGATCAAAGTGAACATCACCAGTAATGGGACAAGCTGATTTCATGAAACTTCTGATGTGGTTCCCCGAGAGGAACACTCAATCTCTTATGTGGTATCCCCATCAAAAAATGCACAACTCACTTGGGCGAGGTGGCTCATGTCTGTAATCCTAGCATTCTGGGAGGCCAAGGTGGGTGGATTGCCTGAGCTCAGGAGTTCAAGACCAGCCTGAGCAAGAATAAGACCCATCCCTACTAAAAATAGAAAAACTAGCTAGGTGTTGTGATGAGCACCTGGAAGGCGCTCAGGAAGGCTGAGGCAAGAGGATCACTTGAGCCCAGGAGTTTGAGGTTACTGTGAGGTATGATGCCACGGCACTCTACCCAGGGCCACAGAGTGAGACTCTGTGTCAAAAAAAAAAAAAAAGTGGGCGGTGCCTGTGGCTCAGTGAGTAGGGCGCTGGCCCCTTATACTGAGGGTGGTGGGTTCAAATCTGGCCCCAGCCAAATTGCAACAAAAAATAGCCGGGCGTCGTGGCGGGCGCCTGTAGTCCCAGGTACTTGGGAGGCTGAGGCAAGAGAATCACCTAAGCCCAAGAGCTGGAGGTTGCTGTGAGCTGTGATGTCACAGCACTCTACCAAGGGCAATAAAGTGAGATTCTGTCCCCCACAAAAAGCACAATTCCGTCTACTTATGAGAAAACATCACATAGACCCAGACTGAAGGGCCCTCTGCAGCACAACTGGCCTCTACTCTCCATGACTGTCAAAGTGAAAAAAAGCAAAGAAGGCCAAGAAACTGTTTCAGAAGAAAGGAGATTGAAGCAATGTGGCATGATAAATGCCATCTGCACTCCTGGACTGGGAAAATAGTGATAGAAAAGACATCATTGATATAATTTTAAAATTTGAACTATAAGATGTTGATTGGACACTAGTATTATATCACCATTAAATTTCTTAATTCTTACGATTGAACTGTGGATATGGAAGAGAATGTTCTTGTTTTGGGGAAACACACTCTAAAAGAGTATGATAAACTTATTCTTTTATGGATCAAAGCTATCTATAGCTCTCTACATTCATCTGTCTATATATGGGAAGAGTGATAAAGCAAATGTGGTAAAAATGTTAGCAATTGATGAGTTTGGGTAAAGAGGGTATACGGAAATTCTTTGTACTGTTCTTGCAACTTTTCTGTTTTGATTTCACAATAAAATCTTTTTTAAAAAGGTGGCTACAATTTTAGAAGGTACTGGAGATTGGAATCATTCTTTATAGCAGACATCTCCTTTGCTTTTGAAATAAACATGAGTGTTATCAAATAATCATCTTTCTGCAACAACAGGCGGAGGATAAATAATTAACTTTTTGATAGCTTTGAACTTGCAGTTTTCATTTGCATCTTAAGTCCACTAGTTCTGTTGGGGTGGGCAATTTATAAGGTACAAACAGTTACAAGTTCAAATGATTAACCAACCTGTTTATCTGTAATTGCTTGAACAGACAGAAATGTACAAAGAAAAATTACCTTATCCAAGAATAGCATGCTATTAATAAGCAAAGTACCTCCATATACAGACATGTATTATGGTTTTTCTAGCACTAGAATTTAGCATAGGACTTTGGATACAATAATAATCAGTTTTCAACCTTGGTTGCACATTGGAATCCCTTGAGGAATTTTTTAAAGTTTTATTTTATACTTTCATCGTAAAATGTTCAAAATGTACAAAAAAAGAAAGTAACATATAAACATATAGGTATTCGCAACTAAATAAAAAATATTAGCATTTCCAAATATCTTTATATACTAATTCTGTCATGTTTGGAGAATACACTTTGCTCTCAAGTATTTTACATTTGCTAAGATTTATTTATTCGTAGCATAGAATATGGTCTATCTTGGTGAACATTCCAGGTGCACTTGAAAAGCATGTGCATTATGTGTCATTGTCAGGTAAAGTGCTCTACATAAATATCATTCAGGACAAGTCGGTTGATAGTGTCTTTCAGATCTTCTATGTAAAATCCCACTTGATGACTTTATGTCTATTTTTTTCTGTTGATTACCGAGAGGAGTATATTGATATTCCCAGCTGTAATTGTGGATTTGTCTATTTCTCCTTTCAGATCTCCCAGTATTTGTTTCACACATGTTGAAACTGTGTTGTTAGGTGCCTACACACTGCAGATGATGTCTTCTTTCACCTGAGGAATTAAAAAAAATGCTGATGAGGGCGGCGCCTGTGGCTCATCGAGTAGGGCGCTGGCCCTATATACCGAAGGTGGCGGGTTCAAACCTGTCCTCGGCTGAACTGCAAAACAGAAACATAGCTGGGCGTTGTGGTGGGTGCCTGTAGTCCCAGCTACTCAGGAGGCTGAGGCAAGAGAATCACCTAAGCCCAGGAGTTGGAGGTTGCTGTGAGCTGTGTGATTCCATGGCACTCTATCGAGGGCGATAAAGTGAGACTCTGTCTCTAAAAAAAAAAAAAAAAAAAGCTGATGCTTAGGTTTTTTCCCCCCAAACACTAATATAATTGGGCTGCAGTGCAGTATGAGATCTTTAAAAGCACCCCAGATGATTCCAACACGTGGCCAAGGAGAAGAACTGATGTAGAGTCCTTCTTTTCTTTTTTTGATAATCATAGTAGCATCTTAAGAGGTGTCGCTGAGCAGGGATGATTCAGCCTGAGAAGGCAGCATTTTGGGAACATGTCACAATCAGCAAAGATCATCTCCCCTTCCTCTGAACTCCCATAGACTTTTCTATTTTTGGCACTTATTATTATTATTATTTTTGCATTTTTTTTGTTTTGGCAGGAGCTGGGTTTGAACCCACCACCTCCAGTATATGGGGCCGGCGCCCTACTCCTTGAGCCACGGGCACCACCTTTGGCACTTATTTTTTTATCTGGAATTAAAATTTTTTATATTCGTATTTTCCTTCCTACTGTGAACTCCTGGAAGGCCAGAGACTTTTTTTTTTAGCCTTTTCTAGTGTACATGGTAGGTGTTGACATACATGTTGAAGAAATGCTAAAATGTTTAGAATCTAGTATGTTCTTATCCAATAAAACTGTTTAAGTAGAAAAAAGATTGGGAAGAAACAACCCAAAATGTTAACAGTGATTACCTCTGGAGCACATAATTATGGGGGGTTTTCTTCTTTTCTGTATTTTACATGATATGTATTAATTTAAAAGCTATTCAGAATAGAAGCTAAACGCATCATATATGCTTCATTCAATGAATTCATCATGATTACTCAAAAAAACACTTAAAAATTTATTGGTTATTGTTGGTGAATGTTAGATAACCAAATGATTTTTTTAAAGAGTAAATAAAGTAAAAGAGTTAATCATTTAATATGCAGCTTTCCTCAGTGAACTGTACCTCAGGATACTGCATTTGGTCTATCCATTCTCTAGTTGGTGAACATTTGGGTTATTTCCAATCCTTATAAACATTTAAATGCAAGTCTTGGTGTAGACATGTTTTCATTTCTCTTGGGTACATACTTAGGAGTGGAATTTCTGTGTCATATAATTTATGTTTAACTTTTAAAATAAATTGCCAATATCTTTTCCAAAGCAACCATGCCATATTTTCCTTCCTCTGGGACACAACTGCTCAGCCAAGGTGTGGGAAGCAGGTAGCAAGGAGCAAATCTCTTTTCCCTTTCCCAGACTTACAGTCTCTATCTAGCTCCCCCTACTGGCAGAGCCTAGCAGGGAGCTGCTGGGAAAGCAGAACTGTTTGCAGAACTCCAGCTCTGGCGTCATCAGCCAGAAAGTAGAAGACAGGGTTGGAACTGGGAGACAGGACTTTACTGTTTGGTACAAAATAAGGTAATCTTTTCCTCCATTTGCCGTAAATTATTTCAATTTATGTAATCCTGTCTTCTCTTATTAGCTGTGTATTTTTAAATGAGTTAAGTTTTCTACTTTTTGTTTACTCATTTATAACAAGATAGCAGTAATCCTATTCCTATTTCACAGTGTTATAATTTGCAAGTTTCATACAGATTCTCTAAGAAACAAAAAAATTCTGTGCTTTTATCTTTGGAATTTCTTTTATAAATTTCCCTCTTTTCCCCTTTTCTGTTATTAATTTTTAATTTGTCATTGTGTCAATCTAGGTCACATTCTTTTCATAAAGAACCATCTTGTATTTATCTTATCCAGAGTCAAGAAGACTAAGCCCATCTCAAACTTCGCATGTCCAGAATTGAGTTTTTAATTCCTCTGAGCAGCCTTTACATTATTCCCTGCTGAGTTGTCCTTATCTCAGTAAGAGACAGTTGTCAACTATCATCCAGAAATCTTGGAGGCCTTTTTGATTTTACCTTCTACATTGAATCTGTCAGCAATTTTATTTTTTTAACGTTTATTTTTAAAGTGATTATACATTTTATAAGTTATCAGTCATTTGTTAAGTGCTTGTTTCATCTAAATCCTTCAGAATAATTTCTTTAAATTTAAATCACAAATGGCAGTACAGCTTATCTTTTCTTTCTAGAATACTCTTTACATATCTTGCCATTTTGACCTAGGGATATTTCATGATTATTTTTATTGTTGAAGAAACCAATGAGGTTATTACTATTTGGTAAAGGTGGATTTTTAAAAAACAATTTAGATCCTTCTAATTCTTTCTATCTTTATGGCCATCAGTCTAGCCTCAACCATTATCTTTCACCTGACCAAAGCCATAGCCTCCCACTTGGTCTTCCCACCACTGTCCATGACCATTCCAGTCCATTTCTCACAGAACATCAAGGGATATTTTATTAATTCTCTTCCCTTCATTAACTCTTCAAAATTTTTTTCCCATTGTCCCTTGGATGAAATCCCAACTCGCTCCCATAAAGGTCTCTAAGGTCTTATATGATTGAACACCTGCTCAATCACAGGCACATTTCATATCAAACTTCCTCTTGTTCACTGTGCACCAAGAACATTTTGGTCTTCTTTCAGTTCACTGAACTTGCCCATTTTTTGTTCTACTTCAGAGCTTTTGAACTTATTGTTCTCTTTCAGCCTCTCCACATCTTCAACCCTACCCCTCCTTCTCTTCCTTCAAGTGTCAACTTAAATGTCATTTTCCCAGGGAGGCTTTTGTCAACCACCCAATCCAAGTTGGCCATCATCCTTTTTACTTTATAGGTTAATATAACACTCTGCTTTCTTCCTAGTGCTTATCATATGCATGAATTTTCTTTTTTTTTTTTTTTTTTTGAGACAGAGCCTCAAGCTGACACCCTGGATAGAGTGCTGTGGCATCACAGCTCACAGCAACCTCCAATTCCTGGGCTCAAGCGAGTCTCTTGCCTCCGCCTCCCAAGTAGCTGGGACCACAGGTGCCCGCCACAACGCCCCGGCCATTTTTTGGTTGCAGCCGTCATTGTTGTTTGGCAGGCCCGGGCTGGATTTGAACCCGCCAGCTCAGGTGTACGTGGCTGGCGCCTTAGCCCGCTGAGCCACAGGCGCCGAGCCGCATGAATTTTCTCTTTCTTTGTTCATTTACTTTTGTCAGTATTCCTGGCTAGAATGTAGGTGCCAAAATACTAGAACCATTTGTGTCTTTCTTTTTTTTTGAGTCAGAGTTTCACTTTGTCATCCTTGCTAGAGTGCTGTGGCATCATAGCTCACAGCAACCTCAAACTCCTGGGCTCAAGTGGTCCTCAATCTCCCAAGTAGCTGGGACTATAGGCACCCACCAGAACAGGCAACTATTTTTAGAGATGAGGTCTCGCTCTTGCTCAGGCTGGTCTTGAACTGATGAGCTCAGATAATCTACCTGCTTCAACCTCTCAGAGTGCTAGGATTACAAGCATGCATTTGTCTTATTCACTGTCCTGTAACTAATACATAGCATGGTGCCTGTCTTATAGCAGATATTCAAGTTTTATTGAATTACCAAACCAAAGGAAAGCTTTTTCCACTATCAGATAGGCTGGAAATTGAGCAAGGAGAGCAAGGGAGACTGATTCAGGTGGCCAGGAAATGGTCAGACTGCTCTTCCTGTCTAGGGATGAGCAAGGCCCAAGTCCTACAGGTGGGGAATGGGTTGGCTTGGGTTCATGTGCTTATAGTTCTTCAGAGGTGGGAAGAATTACAAAGATGTGAAAGGAGGCCAACCAGAGTCACTTATGCGAGTTTCTCTCTCTGCCAAACGAATAAAAGGAAAAAGAAGGTTGCTACCATCTTTAGAAGACATGGAACATAGGCTCAAGAAAAGTATGAATGGAATTGGTAAACTACTTTGCAGAGCCCTGTGGCAATACAGGTGAGAGAGACTGTACTTTGGATGTGGGGGTAGCCATAGTGATGTGGGAAGTGGTTGTATTTGAGATATACCAGAAAGATCTTGCAATGATGTTATATCATTCTTGCTACTTCATTTGAGTTTTGTTCTATAAACTGAGGACTCTTATCCACTCTGTCCCTGTAGTCTACTTACATTCTCCAGTGTTAATATAGCTATGGGACTCTTGAGCAAATTTCTTTCTTTCTTTTTTTTTTTTTAGTTGGGGACAGAGTCTTACTATGTTGCCCTTGGTAGAGTGCCATGGCATCTCAGCTCACAGCAAGCTCAGCAATTCTCTTGCCTCAACCTCCCATGTAGCTGGGAGTACAGGTGCCTACCACAACACCTGGCTATTTTTTTGTTGCAGTTTTTGGCCAGGGCTGGGTTTGAATCCGCCGCCTCCAGCATATGGGGCCGGCGCCTTACTCCTTTGAGCCACAGGCGCCACCCAGTTGTCATTGCTGTTTTAGCAGGCCGGGGCTGGGTTGGAACCCACCAGCCTTGGTGTATGTGGCTGGTGCCCTACCCACTGAGCTACAGGTGCTGCCCTTCATCAAGTTTCTTAAAACCTCTAAGGCTTGGGGTACTCATCTGTAAATTAGAATAATATTGTAGGGTGGATTTCCTGGTAATACTAAGAGGCAGCTTGGGGGGAGTTTAGCTCTTCCACCAATAATCTTTATGTTGGTAGGCTCATTCTTAGATATGGACAACTCATATTTTCTCAATATTTGTAAATAGCTGTGAGAACACAGATTCAAACAGATAGCTATTTCTAGACACTTCCTATATGAAATTCAGAAGTAGCTATTGTGTGGATTATATGAAAAAAGTTAAAATTTTAAGAAATCAGCTAGCTTAGTGTTCTGATCAGCGCTGGGAAAACATTACTTTCTACTTCTTCAAGTTTACTAATCATTGAAAAAACAAATGAAAACTACAATTCATTTCTTGCCCAAATTAACAAAGGAAACAAAATAAGGAAAGCAAAACAAGGCTCAGTGCCTGTAGTTCAGTGGTTAGTGTGCCAGCCACATACCCCGAGGTTGATGGGTTCGAACCTGGCCTCAGCCTGCTAAACAACAACAACAACTGCAACAAAAAAACACCGGGGCATTGTGGCAGGTGCCTGTGGTCCCAGCTACTTGGGAGGCTGAGGCAAGAGAATAGCTAGAGCCCAAGAGTTTGGGATTGCTGTGAGTTGTGACTCCACGGCACTCTACCAAAGACTCTTTGTGTGTCACAAAGGTGACATAGTGAGACTTTGTCTTAAAAAAAAAAGAAAACAAAACAAAATGAACAACAGCAACAGAAACCCCAGGGGCCTTTGAGGCTTTGGTGAAATGGGTGCTCAGACAATGTTGATGGGTGTAAAAACTGATATAAAATCCTATGTAAAAGGTGTCAATATGTATTGGTCCTAAAAGATATTCAGACCCTTTGATCCAATTACTATGCTTAATGGAAATGTTATAAGGAAAAAATCCTAAATTTGGAAAGACTTCCGTGCTCATGAAGGTTTATTGCATCATATACCTAATTGTTCAACAACAGCAAAGAAATTATAGGCTAGGTGCCGTGGCTAATGCCTGTAATCCCAGTACTTGGGAGGCCGAGGCGGGTGGATTGCCTGAGCTCACAGGGTCAAGACCAGCCTGAGCAAAATCGAGACCTAGCTCTACTAAAAATAGAAAAACTGAGGCAAGAGGATTGCTTGAGCTTGAGTTGGAGGTTGCTGTGAGCTATGACACCATGACACTCTACCCAGAGCAATAGCTTGAGACTCTGACACACACACGTACACACACACAAATAGTCAGGCATTGTGGCAGGCGCCTGTAGTCCCAGCTACTTGGCAGGCTGAGGCAAGAGAATTGCTTAAACCCAGGATTTTGAGGTTACTATGAGCTATGATGTCATGGCACTTTCCCGAGGGTGACAAAGTGAGACTCTGTCTCAAAAAAGAAAAAGAAAAAAAGAAAAACGAAAAAAAGAAATTATAGTTCATTCACTGGATAGATTTATTATCTAGTCATTAAACATGATATATTTAAAGAGTAACACAAAGAAAATACACTTTAATACAAATTAAAAAGCAAGATGCAAAATTGAAAACAAATCTTTCCAGAGAAAAAGATTGTAA
Source organism: Arctocebus calabarensis (assembly GCA_963573935.1). Classification (NCBI taxonomy): domain Eukaryota; kingdom Metazoa; phylum Chordata; class Mammalia; order Primates; family Lorisidae; genus Arctocebus; species Arctocebus calabarensis. Next base: position 37,673 of record CAUYON010017528.1, read on the forward strand.
ATAAAGATACTAAAAAAGCTTAAAATGGTTATGTTTAGATAGTATAATTATGGGTGACACGTTTCCTTCTTTTGACCTTTCGGATTTTCCCTAATGAGCATGTAGTAACAGAATGATCAGCCTAGTATGCATCACTCACGTATGTGGAGTGGGTGCTGGCTGTTGGCTGGGCGATGAAGGTGATTGTGTTCTATGTCTCTGGCAGGCCATCCTGGCCTTATTCACATGGTGATGGCCAGATGGGTCCCAGGAACAACCCCAATGTGCAAGAACTTTTTGTCTTTTTTCTTCAGGTGTCATGTTTGTTATTGTTTCATTGTCCAAAGCGAGTTATGTGGCCAAGCCAAAAGCCAGAGTGAAGGAAACTACGCAAGGCGTGGATACAGGGAGGAAAATGATTAAATGATTGCAACTATTTTGCAAATGATCCATCACAACACACACACACACACTCAAAACAGACCACCCCAAATATCCATCACAGTAATCATTGATCATAATAGCTGCTCTGAATTAGAATTGTCTAGGCTCCTGAATTAGAATTGCCTAGGCTCGTTCATGGCTTATAAATCCCTATGAAATAAAGGTCCTTAGTTCTGGCACATGGGTATCTGCCACGTATTATCTCACCATACTCTTTCCTCTGCACCTCAAAACCACAGCTAGCACTCACACTGAACTTTTTGTGGTTATCTGAAGGTACCCTGCTATTTCACACCCTATGTTATTGCTTTTGCTGCTTCAAATGGAATGTAGTCCTCCACCCTGAGTCCCACTGATTAACCCACTACTGATTTTTGAACATCTTTCAAGACAAAACAAGATTTGTCTTTGGAACCACATACAGAATTTTAATTCTGCACCTACATAACTTCAGTACTCACTTGTTAACATGGCCATCTCCTTTTTTGTAGACTCTGAGATCCACAAAGGTAGGAACTATATCTTTCTTACATTTATATCTCTAGGGTCTAGAAACTGGCAATTATTGGATAATGAATGTTGGACTAAATAGCTTTAACACATACTTTTAAATTTTTTTGGAGACAGGGTCTCTTGTGTCGTTAGGCTGGCCTCAAATTCCTAGGATCATGTGATCCTCCTGCCTCAACCCTCCAAGTAACTGGAACGACAGGCATGAGCCACTGCACCTGGCTTTAGTTTAATAAACATTTTTAAGCCACTAAAGAAATCAGGCATTTTTATTTATATTTACTATCTGTACATTTTTTCCTTGTAGGATAATTTAATCACCGGTGAAATTAATATTTTTTCATATACATATTTATATTTGTATTTTTCTCATGAAGAAAAATTTATTTTTATTTCAGTGAGTTCTACGTAGTTGTAGGAGTTGTAGGATTGTGTGTATGAGCGACTAACTGAAAGAATGTTCTCAAATTGTATATACTTTGCTTTATTTGCCGGGCTATAACCAGGTTCTATGCACTTTCACCTGGTTTCCTTAGCTCTCATGATAGCATTTTTGTGCGTGTATGGCCCTTCTGTGGAAAGGCAATTGCTGGATTGTGCTAGTCCATCATTCTGCTCTGCCCTCCCTGCCAAATTCATTTACTTTGTAAAACAACATACTTGAAATGCTGAAAAATTCCTAGCAAACTTTGTGGGTAAAAACCTGCTACCACTTACACTGAAGGCAGAAATATGTAACTCTTCAGCCCTACAGAAATAAAACTCAGCTTGATATGACATTTTGTTTTTTAACTTTTGATGTTTTGTTTTTTAACTTCTAGAGCTATCCTAATAGTAAATACAGAAATCATTACTTAGGTGGAAAAACCCCCACAAATTTTGTCAGTTTCTTTTAGAATGAGCACCCATTAAGAGTTACAACAGCACTTAAATTCAGAAACCCGATCATCTCAAAAAATTTTAGCAGCCTACTTTTTTTTTTGGAGACAGAGTCTTACTTTGTCACCCTTGGTAGAGTGCTGTGGCATCATAACTCACAGCAACCTCAAACTCGTGGGCTCAAGCTATTCTTTTGCCTTAGTCTCCCGAGTATCTGGGACTATAGGTGCCCACCACAATGCCTGGCTATTTTTAGAGATGGGGTCTGGCTCTGGCTCAGGCTGATCTCGAACCTTTGAGCTCAGGCAATCCACCACCTCAGCCTGCCAGAGTGCTAAGATTACAGGTGTGAGCCACTGTGCCCGGCCCCCAGCCTACATATTTGTCATAATTGTGTTTCTGAAATAAAGGAAATTGAAAAACCCAGGAAGGAGGGTGATACTATTACTAGTCACAATTTCTATTTTTGACACCCTAAATTGCTTAGTTCTCATTTCCTTGTGCATTTCAGCTTGTGGTTGGCTTTGCTAAGCTAACATTTTCTTTGGTGACAGTTTTTAAAACACAAGCCGGAGGAATTTGGTCAGTAGCTTCCCCATTCCATAGAACATCTGAGAACTTTGTAAAAAATAATATTTAAATTGGACTAAAAAGATAAAGTAATATGATTTTTTGTAGGTTTTTTTTTTATTGAGACAAAGTTTCACTTTGTGGCTGTCACTAGAGTACTATGGCATCATAGCTCACAACAACCTCAAACTCCTGGGATCAAGCGATTCTCTTGCCTCAGTCTCCCTGGTAGCTAGGACTCCAGGTGTCCGCCACAACGCCCAGCTATTTATTTTGTTTCGTAGGCCTGGGCTGGGTTTGAACCCACCAGCCTTGGAGCATGTGTTTGATGCCCTAACCACTGGGCTACAGGAGCCCTTTTTTTTTTAGTTTCTTTTTTTGAGACAGAGTTTTACTATGTCACCCTCGGCAGAGTGTCATGGCGTCACAGCTCACAGCAACCTCTAACGCTTGGGCTCAAGCAATTTACTTGCCTCAGCCCCCCAAGTAGCTGGGACTACAGGTGCCTGGCACAACGCCCAGATATTTTTTTGTTGCAGTTGTCATTGTTGTTTTAGCTGGCCTGGTGAACCCACCAGCCTCAGTGTATGTAGCTGGAGCTGTAACCACTGTGCTACATGTGGGTGCCAAGGCTGTTTTTTGTTTTTTAATGTCTAGAGCTATCCTCATGTTTTCCAGCGCTCTCAGAACATGTCGGTGGCCTTTTTTTTTTTTTTTTGTAGAGACAGAGTTTCACTTTATTACCCTCAGAAGAGTGCCGTGGCATCACACAGCTCACAGCAACCTCCAACTCCTGGACTTAGGCGATTCTCTTGCCTCAGCCTCCCAAGTAGCTGGGACTACAGGCGCCTGCCACAACGCCTGGGTATTTTTTTGATGCAGTTTGGCCGGGGCTGGGTTTGAACCCGCCACCCTTGGTATATGGAGCCGGTGCCCTACTCACTGAGCCACAGGCGCCACTAATAGGTGGCCTTTTCTTAATAAATCACTCTTTTGCACCAGAACAAATTAATTTATAAAATAATTTATAAATAAATTTTGCACCAGTTATTGACAAATTAATTTGTCTATTGACTTTTTTCTTTTCTGATTTTGATGCTGTAGACTCATCAGAAATCTGACTAGGAAGACAATTTTCTCCTTGTCTCTCGTTAAGGACAGCCATGCCCTGTGTCCTGAGTTCCAGTCTCCAGGCCCCAGTGTGAGGTGAGGGTTCTGTGTTTTGTTCATTTTCCCAGAGGGACAGAGAGCAGAGGGGAGAATTTGGATCAATATAGTCAAACCCAGAGGGACAGTTGGCTTCTTGGGGGCTGGGGAATGGCTGGCTACATGGGTGAGTGATCCACGCAGTTGCCCAGGGCCCTGTACTTTAATGATCTGCTGTTGCTTTCTTAAAATTCTTTATACTTTTTTTTTTTTTTTGAGACAGGGTCTTACTATGTTGCCCTCGGTAGAGTGCTGTGACATCACAGCTCACAGCAACCTCCAACTCTTGGGCTTAAGCAATTCTTCTGCCTTAGCCTTTCAAGTAGCTGGGACTAAAGGTGCCTGCTACAACACCCAGCTATTTCCTTGTTGTAGTTGTCATTGTTGTTTGGTAGGCCTGGGCTGGGTTTGAACCTAGAAGCCCCAGTGTATGTGGCCGGTGCCCTAGCTGCTGAGCTACAGGTACTGAGCCCATACTTTTTTCTTTTTCCTCGTGATAGAGGTCATGCTCTGTCACCCAGGGTAGAGCATAGCTACTTCAAACTCCTAGGGTCAAATGATCCTCCTGCCTCAGCCTCCAGAGTAGCTGGGACTACAGGCATGTGCCACACCATACCTGGCTAATTTTTCTTTCTTTCTTTCTTTCTTTCTTTTTTTGTAGAGATGAGGTCTCACTATGTTACTCAGGCTGGTCTTGAACTTCTTTCTGGTCTCAAGTGATCGTCTGGCTTTGGCCTACCAAAGTGCTGAGACTGCACTTAGCCAATCACTGTACTTAGCCAAATTCTTCATAATTTTGGACCAAGGGGCTCTGTATTTTCATTCTGCACTGGGCTCCACAAATCATGTGGCCAGGCCTGTTGGGGAGACCAAGGGGTAAAGGGAGGTAGTGAGGCAGGAACTTTTCTTCTTTTCTGATAGGGAGGCCACAGGGATACTTGAGTATGAACCATTGTGAGGGTGGCCTCAGGGGCCACTGTGAGGCTTTCCAAAGCTGAGGTTGGCAATGAAAAAGTAGATCTACCAGGGGAACCCAAAGTGACCATGGTGAACTGAAAAGAAGCTCCTTCCTAAAGTTCTGGATTTCACAAGCCCCAGGGTTCAAGTTTGAGGTCAAGGAGGGTCTACCTCCAAAAAGAGAGATTAGGCCTATGTATTGGCCTGAATAGAATCTCCCCTATAGATATGTTTGTCTGTATCTCAAAATGTGACCTCATTTGGAAGAAGGGTCTTTATAGATGTAACTAAGAGAAAGGTCTCAAGATGAGGTCATCCTGGATTATTAGGATGGGCCCTAAATCCAATGACAGGAATCCTTATAAAGCACAGAAAAGGAGAAGAGACAAAGAGAGACACACGGATGCGAAAGTTCCATGAAGTTGGAGGCAGTGATTGGAGTGATGCTTGTACAAGTCAAGGGATGCCAAGGATTGCCAGCAACTACAAGGAGCTAGGAGAGAGGAACCAACCCCAGCAACACATTGATTTCAGATTTCTGGCTTCCAGAATTGGGGGAGTATAAACTTTTCTTCTCCCAAGTTTGTGGTAATTTGTTATGGCAGCCCTAGGAAACTAATACAACCAGCCAGTTTCAGTGAAGTGCTTCTAGTTTGACTTAGGAGGAAAAAGCATTTCTTGCATCATAGTCTCTTTTAGCAGGAAAATCAAAGCTTTCCCGGAAGCCTCCTAGGAGATGTCCCTTCCCTTCATTTCGTTGGCCAGTGTGTTTGGCCACTGTTAGATGCAAGAGGGTCTGAGAAAGTGGATTTTTAGCAAAGAAGAGCAGAATAGCTAATGTTTGATTATTGCCTTGGATAAAATGGGAGTTCTATCAACACACACAGTTTGTGGAGGATGAGGAGTAAGAGAAAGTAATTGGATAGACAAAGTACATCACCTGCCATGATGTGATATTTGTATAGTTAAAAATTTCTAATGGTTTGTAATGCAGTCAGATAGGAGAAAGAAGTATGGTGTTTAACAGCACAGCAGGTGACTATAGTTAATGATAATTTATTATATATTCCAAAATAACCAGAAGAGAAGCTTTGAAATGTTCCCAACACAAAAAAATGATAAACGTCTGAAGTGATTTGATGTCATGGGTTGATCATTGTACATTACATGCATGTATCAAAGTATCACATGTATCCCATAAATTATTAGGTATCAATAAAAATTTGTCATGGTAAATTACATTCGAACATTAGTCAGAACAGTGACAATGATTACACTTTAGTCCCTTACTACTAAAGTGGGATCCTTGGGTGAGCAGAATGGGCATCCCCTGGGAGCTTGTTAGAAAAGCAGAATGTTGGGTACCACCCTAGACCTACTGAATTAGCATTTACAGTTACCAAGCTCCCCACATGATTCCTATGCACACTGAGGTTTGAGAAGCACTACTCTAGGTGACTCAGTAAATATGACTGAACTTCTCCATTAAGTTGCCACTGTGCAACAGGAACACATTGGCATCAGTACTTAAAAGCACAGAAAATAGGGCAGCGCCTGTGGCTCAACAAGTAGGGCGCAGGCCCCATATACCGAGGGCTGCGGGTTCAAACCTGGCCCTGGCCGAACTGCATCAAAAATTAGCCGGGTGCTAATGCAAATCAAAACTACCCTGAGATATCATCTAACTCCAGTGAGAATGGCCCACATCACAAAATCTCAAAACTGCAGATGCTGGCGTGGTTGTGGAGAGAAGGGAACACTTTTACACTGCTGGTGGGACTGCAAACTGATTCAACCTTTTTGGAAGGAAGTATGGAGAACTCTCAAAGAACTCAAGCTAGACTTCCCTTTGATCCTGCAATCCCATTACTAGGCATCTACCCAGAAGGGAAAAAATCCTTGTATCATAAGGACACTTGGACTAGGCTGTTTATTGCAGCTCAATATACAATTGCCAAAATGTGGAAACAACCTAAATGGCCACCAACCCAGGGATGTATTAAAAAGCTATGGTATATGTACACTATGGAATACTATTCAGCCATTAAAAAAAATGGAGACTTTACAGCCTTTGTATTAACCTGGATGGAAGTGGAACACATTATTCTTAGTAAAGTATCTCAAGAATGGAGAAGCATGAATCCCATGTACTCAAGTTTGATATGAGGACAATTAATGACAATTATTGACACGGTGGGGGTGAGGGATGGGGAAAGGAAGAGCAGAGAGAGGGAAGGAGCAAGGAGTGTAGGGTCTTGGTGTGTGCCACACCTTTTGTGGGCAAAACACAATTGTAAGAGGGACTTTACCCAACAAATGCAACCAGTGTAACATGGTTTCTTGTACCCTCAATTAATCCCCAACAATAAAAAAAAAAAGAAAAGAAAAAATAATGTGAAGTATGAAACATACCAAGGCAGAAGGTAGATTTCATCAGAGAGGAAACTATAAGAAAGAGTGAAATAAAAATGCTATTATTTAAAAAGAAAAAAATGGTACCAGATAAAGAATGCATTTGCTAACATATTCAAGTGAATGGTCATTGAATTTTAAGGGAGGCCAATAAAACGTGTTCTCACTGAAACAAAAATGGAAAAATTAATTGGGATAGGAGAGCCAGGACAGAGCCTCTAAGAATTATGAGTTAATAACAATAACTTAAATATGTATGTAATTGGAGACCTGGGAGAAAATGTTGAAGAAAAAGTTTTTAAACTACAACAGCCAAGCATTTTATAATAAATCAATGGAAGATGCCAAAACTCAGGTCTCAGGACATAAAAGACGTGAAATACATATGAAAATATTAATGAAATGAATATCATCAAAATGACATATTTTACTGTTTAAAAGAGACTGTTGATTTTTTTAAGAAGATAAATCACAGAATGAGTGAAAATATTCACTAAAGGACAATATTTATAATATATAAGGAACTTTCACATCTCAATTATAAGAAAAAGACATTTTAAAATATGGCAAAATATTGGAACAAATTCTTCACCCAAGAAGACTGATGGCAAACAAGCACATGAAAAAATGATCCACACCAGTAGTCCTTAGAACTGAAACTACAGTGAGTTACCTCTACATACTTACTAAGGCGATAACAATTAAAAAATTAAAAATTAGAATTAAAGGCTGGGCATAGTGGCTCATGCCTGTAATCCTACCACTCTGGGAGGCTGAGATGGGTGGATAGCTTGAGCTCATGAGTTCAAGATTAGTCTAAGCAAAAGCGAGACCCCCATCTCTACTAAAAATACAAAAACAGAGGCAAGGTGATCGCTTGAGCCCAGGACTTGGAGGTTGCTATGAGCTATAACGCCAGGCATTCTGCATTTTATCCAGGTTAACAACTTAATACTATATCTCAAAAAAAAAAAAAAAAGAAAAAATTAAAATTGAAATTTAAAAAAAACCTGACAATACCAAGTGCTAGTGAACATATTGTATATTAATACAATCACAGGAACTTTCATCCTGTACTGGTAAGATTGTGAAATGGTACAGCCATTTTAGCAAACAATCTGTGAGTCTCTTATAAGGTTAAACACATTCTTACTTTAGCACCCAACACACTTACTTCTATGTATTTACATAGAAGGGAAGTAAAATATGTTCACAAATGTTCTTACCTTAGCACCCAACACACTTACTTCTATGTATTTACCAGAGGGAAGTAAAATATGTTCAAAAATTCTCTGCAAGAATGTTTATAGCAACTTTATTCTTGCTTGCCAAGACCAGAATTATGTTAAGTGAAATAAGCCAAACTAAAAGGTCACATTATATATCACTCCATTTCTATGAAAGTCCATGAAAAGAAAATTATCAGGACATAAAAAAGGTCAAGGGTCACTATGGCCTAAGGGTAGGGGAGAGGATTGATTGGGCACATAGGCTTTTTGGAGTGATGGAAATGTTCCATCATGTTCATTATGGTGATTATATGATGATGCATTTGTCAAAACAAGTAGAACTGTATACTTTAAAAGGTGTACTTTAATTTATATAAAATATGCTTAAATATGAATGCTCCCAACAGAAAGAAATGATAAATGTTTGTGATGTGAGATGAGCTAATTACCCTGATCTGATCACTATACATATATATCAAAACTTCTTTAATTATGTACACATACATGCGTATAATTATTACATGTCAGTGAAAAATAAAATATAAAAGACATGAAAAGTTGAAGAAAAACTTAGACATTAAATAACATGAAATAAAATAAAGATAATGTATAAAGAAATAACAAAAGTAATTATTTTATATCCACATCACAGAATGATGTGCTTCTATTAAAAATAATGAATTAGTTATGCCACTTTTAATGTAGAGTGATTTCTATGAAACATTAAGTGAGAAGGGCATCATGTGATGATAATCAACATAAGCATAAATGAGATTTTCCAAGAATATCAAAATAATGAAACATAACAAATACCTAAAATTATTATTTAAGAAATATTTCCAGAAATGAAGGAAGATTTGGATATGCAGAATAATGAGCAAATTATATCCCAGAAAAGTTGTCACAAAAGGTCAATATTGAAACCCATCCCAGTCAAGTTACTAGACTTAAAAAATAAAGAAAATATCTTTCATATGCCCATCAAAAGATCTAGTAAGCTGTGAGGGCAAAAAAATTGTGGCCAGCATGAAACTTCACCAAAGAAATACACAAAGCTACCCAACAATAAAGCATGATAAATAGAAACATTGGTAGGAAAAGATTTGTTTCATTCTTTCTATCCAGGAAAGGTCAATTGGGAAAAAAATAAAATAAATAAAGCCCCAAAATAACATTAATCATTAATAAATTAGACACATGGGTCATTATGAAAGCTTTGAGATACACAAAAATCAGGAAAAGTAAACTCTGTGTGGATGGAAACAAGTGAAGCCGTCCCAGCAACACCAACGAGCCAAGCAAGTTGAAACCTGCACAGTGAGGGGGACGCTGTCAGCTGTGTTTCCTGAATGTGAAATACCGGGCCATAAAACAGTCTGTCTCAAAATTTTCATAGTGACCTATGTATTTTGGGTACTAATTGAAGTGTATCATGAAAACAAGGATTATTCATAAAATCTTCACAAAACTGCCATGTATCAGTCCACAAAGTAAACTTTAATTTATTATTTTTTAATTAAATCATAGCTGTGTAGGGGAAGAATATTACAAAGTAAACTTTAATTCAAGATCCAGAATAGAAGAAATACCAACTATATTCCCTTGAATAAGTTGCAATAAAACAAGATATTCCTAAGAAAGCCAGGAAATGGGAAACTTTATCATTTCTCCCTTTAAAAATTCTTATGTTAAAGAGGAAAATAGGATGGAAATTTTAGAATACCCAAAAAAGAATGCTATATTATCAATCAAATCACATGAGATATGATTAAAATAATGCCTGGAGGAACAAAACCATGGTCTTAAATTAAAAACCACAAATATTATGTATCGAAATTAGAAGGGGAAAAAATGTAGACTTATTAAATAAATCCAGAAGTCATTCTTAGGGTTAAGAGACAAATAAAACAATCTCAGAGACATGACATATAAAAAGCCCATTTCTAGACTTATATACTTTGTGTGATTCCATTTATATAGCACTAGACAAAATATGATGTATACATTCAATGGAATATTGTTCAGTTATAAAAAGGAATAAAATTTTTATACATGTTAACAACTTAGATGAACTGTGAAATCATTATACTAAGTGAAGTAAAACAGAAAAAAAATGACAAATACTTTCCATTTATGAGAGGACCTAGAATTAGCGAATTCATAGACAGAAAGCAGATTAAAAGTTGCCATGGGCTGGGGGAAATGAGAAATGGGAGTTGTTGTACAATGTTATTGGTTTGGATGATAAAAAATTGATTTAGAATCAGTAGTCATCATGCCACTGAATTGTAGACTTAAAATAATTAAAGTGAGGAGAGAAAGGCACTCATACACTGTTGATGGGACTGCAAACTAGGGTAACTTCTATGGAAAATTATATGGTAATACCTGAGAGATTTAAAGTAAACCTGTCATTTGTTCCAGCAATCCCACTGCTGGGTATGTACCCAAAGGGAAAAAGGTAATTTTATTAAAAGGACCCCTGCACTTAAATGTTTATAGCAGCACAATTCACAATCACAAATATATGGAAACAACCCAAGTGCCCACCAATATATGAATGGATTAATGAAATGTGGTGTATACATACTATGAATAAATACATACTCAGCCATAAAAAGAAAGATGATCTAGTATTCTTTTGAACAACCTGGATGGAACTGTAAACCACTCTTCTAAGTGAGACATCACAAGAATCGAGAAACAAACACAAATTATAACTAATCAATCAACACTTAATGTACATGTGGAAATAAATCTCAATGAAAATCAAGCTGGGGGAAGGGGAGGAGGGAAGGAGGAATTCCTACCTATTGGATACAGTGCACAGTGAGTGAAGGCCACACTTCCGTGGGTAACTTAGACTCAATCTGTATAAAAACAAACTACATAAACAAAGCATGTATATCCTGTAATATTCTGAAATTTAGGAAAATTGTTAAAATGGCAGATTTTGTGTGATACATATATATATATATCTACAATTTAAATAAACAGATGCACCAAAACCATTGAATCACTTTCTAAAGGTTAATTGTATGGCATGTGAATTATATCTCAATAAAGCTGTCAAAAAATAAAAGTGGAGACTTGGCACCTATAGCTCAGCAGCTAGGGTGCCAGCCACATACACCAGATTTGGCGGGTTGGAATCCAGCCTGGGCCTGCCAAACGACAATGATAACTATAACCAAAAAATAGCCAGGTTTTGTGGGGGGCACCTATAGTTCCAAATAGCCAGGCACTGTGGCAGGTGCCTATAGTCCCAGCTCCTTGGGAGGCTAAGGCAAGAGAATCGCTTAAGCCCAAGAGTTTGAGGTTGCTGTGAGCTGTGATGCCACAGCACTCTACCAAGGGTGACAAACTGAGACTCTGTCTCCAAAAAAAAAAAAAAAAAATGTAGAAAATTACATAGATAGGAAGAGCTTAATGACTTCCAGGATAAAGTGACAGGGAAGGGTGATTATAAAAGAAATAGCTCAAGGCAGCCCCTTTGGGGTGATGGAATAGTTCTGTATCTTGATTGTAATGTTTGTTATATGGAATGAAACTGCCCAGGCACCACACACACACACACACACACACACACACACGTGCTTCTAAAACTCATGAAATCTGAATAACCCCTAGTCTATTACAGCTAACACTCTACCAGTGTCAAGTTTCCTAGTCTTGATACTTTCCTGCAGTTATAAAAAATGTTGACAGTGGGGAAAGCTGCAGGAAGAATACACTGAACTGTACTATTTCTACTATTTCCTGTGGGTCTGTAATTACAGAGGACATTAGAAACTGTAAGATATTCCTTGTCTAAGCTGGCAAAAAAGAAGCAGAAAGAAATTAAAATGCACAAACTATGCAATGATGTAGCAGAAATAAATAACATGGATTCAGAACAAACATTTGAAAATGGGTTTCTCAGTAAGAGGGAAGTGATTTTTGGATAAGAGTGGTAATTGGATCAGGAGTATAACTGACTGATTCACATCTCAAATTTGGGCATTTTCTCTCCTTCGGAAAAGCCATCATCATATACATCACCACCGTTTCTCAGCTGCACCTTGTAATAGCCTTCCATCTTGTCTCTCTGATTCCATGATTCTATCTATGCTTCTCAATCACTCTTCACACAATAGCCAGGGTAACCTTTTTAAAATGTCAATCCTATCTTGTCACTAAAAAAAAAAAAAAATCTTCCTCTTAATAAAATATAAAAAAAAATTCTCTTCGGTAATTTTTTATGTTTTTACAGTTTTTTCCATGTAATTCTTCCCTAAATTTCATTCTGATGTAAGTTATGCTGTTTTTCTTCCAAACAGTTGACTATAACCTAAGTTCAGATGTTAAATAAAGGTTTCTCAGCATCTTTATTTGTGATGCTAGTTTGGTCACATAATATAACAATATTCCATTATCTGTTTCTGAATTACTCCGTTAAATAGGTCTATGGATTAATTGATGGGCCACTGTCACTTTATTTTTCTTGTTTTTCGGTTTTATTATCATTTATAGCATATTAAAATATCTGATCATGTAAGTCCTCCTTTATAACTTTAAATATATAAAACCTTTGAATATTTGTTTTTAAATATTAAATGAAAAATTTTGTAGGATTCTAAGCCATTCTCACAGAAGAATCCTTTATTCATGCCTCCAAAAAAAGACCTCTTGAAACTTTCAGCATGTTTGCATTTAAGCATGTAAAGTAAGGTGACATCCTGAAAATATTCAGTCATCTTATCCTAGAATGAAATGAACCTACTAGATTAATTCCTAATCATTTCAACATACACACATCTGAGATTTCCAATGCAATGCGAAAGGCTCTCAGTTCATTGACCTCTTCTGCTCCAATGACTGTAGCTTCCTCTCTACCTGGGTCACCCTCCTTGTCATACCCTAGGCCCCTATACCAATAATTATATTTCTTCTAATCCTCAATTTCAAGCACTATCTCCTATTTCTCCTCTTCACTGTCATTAGTACCTCAATTCCAAAGGTCCTTAGGGCCTTAATTCTACCATCCTTGCACTTTCCTCTCACCCTGCTTTCATCCTATTGTTGTTTTCCTTACACAGCTTAGGAAGTGTGTGCCCATTATACTCATGATCATTCCCCTGGGCGGATACACTCGGCTGACTGCTCTGCTCTGCCTTCACCCTCTTCACCTGATTGATTTCAGTTCTCTTCCTGCTCATACCAGCACCCACACCGCAGAATGTATTTGGAAGAAAATCATTACCCTCCCTTTGCATTTGTGATTGTCATCCTTCGGGTCCCTGAGAGCCACCTGGCAATCCTGCACATTTCTCTAGCCCTTTCGGTTTCCATATCACCCAGTGACTATTTCATACGTTCCTTACAGTCAGCAATGCATCTTACTTGGTCCCTCTTACTTTCAACTTTGATGAGTTTGCTTTTTCTGTAAATAAGAAAACAGAAACAAGTAGCAAAGGACCTCCATGTGCTTCCATGAGAACGACTTGCAGCCCTTCCACATTTGTGTCTGTGCACTTCACCTTCTATTTGTAGCTAGAGTGAACTGGTCTGCACAGCATCTGAGGCCTGCTAGTCCAGCTGTACACTGACTTCCATTCCCTCCTGTCTACGCAAAGACACGATTGTTCTCTATCTTCCCTCCATCATAAAAATTCTCATCTCTAGATTCATTCTAATCAGTACACAAATTTTTCTCCTATATTTAAAAAAAAAAGTTATGTTGACCTCACCTCCTCTTTTGCCAAACACCTCATTTATCTGATCATCTGTATGACAAAAATTTGTTAAAGTGTTGATCTCCAATTCTCCTCCCACTCGTTTTGTTTGGAACTACTCCAATTACACTTTAACTCGTACATTTCATCGGAAAAACATCTTATCAAGGTCATAAGTGAGCTCTATGTTGTTAGATTTAACAACTGCTCTTCATTTTACACAATCTATCACAGCATGTGACTCAAGAATTACATATACCACTTTCATTTTTATTTTAATTTCAGCTTCTGTATATTTCAAGTCAGAATCGTAGGTGTGCCTTTCACCTAGAAAGTGTGTGATGTGCCCAAGCACTGTCCCCGTTAGTTGTGAGTTTAGCTTCTCCCTCCGTCCTTATCTTCTTGAATCTTGAGTTTTCCTGCCATGTGAGCACGTACATGATGATCATCTATGGTTTCCTGAAAACACACTTTACTTCCTTTGGTATTTCTCCCTCATCTTCCCTCAACCTCCTAAGGCAGGGCTGTCTCCAGTTTTCACCCTTGGTACTCTTGTCTATCTATACTCCAATGGTGGTGACCTGTTCCAGTGCCAAAGCTTTTTAGAAGATTGAATCATATGAAACTGCTATTACTTGTGGTAAACAAATCAAATGTGTATTGTTATCAATCGTGTATTGTTTAACCCATACTCCAACTGCATAATGGCAACTCCCAGCTCAGAACCATCTTTGAAATCCCAGCCTGCGTGGTCAGATGCTTCCTCCACATCTCCCTCGACCACCTAACAGGTACCTCCACCCCAGCTGGCCTTAACTGAACTCCTGCTTGCTTCCACCAAACTATTCCTTCTTCAGTCCAGCTCAAAGACAACGCTGGTATTTCCATCCTTTCAGTTGCCCAGACCAAAAAAAAACTTTGTATCATCCCTGACTTTGAATCCCATAGGTAGGCTGCAAAAGAAATCTTGCTGGTGCTACCTTCAAACTGCCTTTTCCCCTCCTCCCTGTTCCCAGCCTTACCTTCTACAGTTTGTAGAAGCAGATGGAATCATCTTTTTAGAACATGAGTCAGATCATTTCACTTTCCTTCCCTCCATGTCACTCAGAGTAAAAGTTAGATTCGTGGCATTGGTCGTTAGTACCTTCCCAACTTGACGTTCTATGATTTGTCTATGCACGGTGCTGCCCCTTTCTCTGTGGGCTTCAGCCTTCTTGAAGAACATCTTGATTAGTCAACTGGTGAACTCCAGCACCCCATCAAAACATGCTCAATCTCAGCAATCCTGCTGAATTTTGTATTATTTCATAGTGTGAATCTCTTTCTGGCATACCATGGAATTTACATCCTTCTTACATTTATGGCTCATTTTTCTATCCATTCTTGTAGAAATGCAAGCACCAAGATTTGCTGCTTTGTTTACTGATTGTATTCTAAGTACCTGAGACAGTGTCTGGTATCGAGGAGGTCATATTAGGGTTAATGGTATAAATATATTTATTCTTGTATTTTAAAATATTACCCAAATATTAGAATCCATACAATCTTACTTTCCGTACTGCTCAAGCAGAACTATCTTTCACATAAAATTGTTACAATTTTGTTGTTTGATTCATGATGCCCCAAATATTCTTATCTTAAATTGATGGAAAATCCTCACTTAAATCCATCTCTTTCCATCCATGCTTCCTGGCTTTTTCCTTTGGACTCTAAAACAGCTGTCCAAAATCTGATCCATCAAGGGTGTGAACATCCACATTTAAACTGAAATATCACCTATGTACAGCCTTTTAAACATCTATGACAATTTACAGCATAAAGGTTGTTTAATAACTATAGGTTCCCTAAACTCAGTTTTACCAGAGATGAAATTCCATTAACTGATACTTTTCCTTTCCCTTAAACTTTTCAGCTGACACATGAAATGAATGTGGTCATGTGGTGCCCTAGAATATGAATCTACCATCCATCTTAATTCATCCTGATTCAATGTGTCAGCTGAATTCATTTTCATCACCTGCAGCTCCATAGAAATGCAGTTTTTCAAAAGTCACACAAAAATAATAAAAGATCTCAGGTTGGACGTTAACTTTCTAAAAACACTATAAGTAATAAAAGGGACTCCCCAACTTGAAGTGCTCTAGACCCATCCCTCGAAGTAGCACACTTCACTTGACAACAACATCCAGAATGTGGCTCATCCATCCTGGACCCCCTCCAGGTTTGGTCTCTACAGTATCCAAAAACATATTTGTTGAAAAGTGATCTCATATAATCAGCAATAACACACAGAGATCTCAAGGCTGGCATGGAAAGCACCCTTTAAGTCCACGTAGAGCAGCAAACTGCTGTTCTCTGCTGCCTTGAGTACAATATTCTCTCTAGACCCTCCCCAAAAAGAGAGATATGTAACTGATAAATGTCCTTTTCTAGGTATAATAGAAATAAACTGTAAAGTCAGACATTGCATCTTACATATTCATCAACTGGCTCTGGATTTAGGGATAAAAGGTCAGTGTCTCTTTACAAAAATTAATATATACTTCGAAGAAATGATTTCATGATGGGATGGTGGCTTTTATGGGTCAGCATGGATAGGCCATGGGACTCAAATATTTAATCAAACACTAGTCTAGATATTTCAGGGAATATATTTTTAGATGAGATTAACATTTAAATCAGCAGATTTGGGGTAAACAGTTACTTTTTATAATATGAAGGAGCCTCATCCATTTGGTTGAAGCCCTTAAAAAAGAAAGACTAAAGTCCCCAAGAAAGAGAGAATTTTGCCTACAATCTGCCTTTGGGAACTAAAACCTTGACTCTTCTGTGGGTCTCCAGCATGCCAGCCTACCCTGTCAATTTGGGACTTGACATCCTGCCAATTTCTACAATCATGCAAGCCTACCCTAAACTAAATCGATCCCTCCCCATCTCTCACCCTAGAGATATGCAAGGGCTGCCCGTGTCCAGAAAGCATTCAGCCGTATGCCATGAAATATAGAGACACGTGTGCCTGGATACTTTCCAGACAGTCCTCGTATATCCTGCCCATTGTTTCTTTGGAGAACCTTTTACTAATGCACGTGGTGTTTAATACCACTAAGGAAAAAAGTTTCAAATTAATAACAAGTTAAGTTTTATTATTATTTTCAATTCTCTTCTTTTCCTGGAACAAAATAAATTTGGTATCATTGAATCAAAAAGCTTATTTATTTGGTTATTTGTAATAATGAGTGCCTCTGAGAAAGAAAATCGCTCTTAATTTTGAACTTACAAAAGAACAGAATATAACCCTTTCAATCTAATTATAGTTTAGAGATGTAAAAATTCCTCTTTCTAGTGTAAGTTATAAGGTATCCTTTTCAGAATGGTTATAGAGAGCACAACCCTTGGTTGGTATTTGAAAATTGTTTTCTTAATCAAAATATTTGAAATGTTAGGCTAAGGTTTGTTCTCCAAAGGGGTTTGTTTTATTGTGTTTCCCAAAATAAAGTAGAAAAAAGGAGAGTCTTACTTCAGAGCATGTTTAGCCTGCCCGATCCTTCGGGGTGGAGGTGAATTATAGTGTCTCTGACAATGAGGGAATTAAATTTTCTCATTCCCTGCTTTGCTTTTAGCTAAGCTATAGGAAAAATATGTATAAAATGCTTTACATTGCTTTTTGAGCCATAGTTGAACATGTATCTACAGCCCATCAGTCCAACATGGTGGTTCCAAGTGTACCTCAGTTTGAATCCTCATTTTACCACGTAATAATTGGGAGAACAAGTGGTGGGTTTAAATCTCTTTGGGCCTCCGTTTCTCATTCATTCAGAGAGAAAATACTTGTGCCCTTTCTCATCTCATCATGCCGCTGGATGAGTTTACTGCCTGCACAATCCTTACACTGTAACATTTAATTCGTTTGGTATGAACACAGTCAGAGAGTGTTTGTCTTTCTGATTGTGCCTATCCATAAAACTAGTTACGCAAAACATTTAGAGGCACGCCTTCCTATTTTGTTACAAATAGAACAAGGTACTAGTTATTTGGTTTCAAACATTTTGTTAGTTCCACATGCTCATGCATTTTGGTTCATGGAAATAAGGTGTTTGCAACTCCGCGTAATGAAGTTACCCATGTTACTCCCTTACCGGAGAGACCGTGGGTTTTTGCTAATTGAATTGACAAATGATCAATTGACAAATGATTAATTCTGCCAGAGAGTCTCCTTCTGACAAACTTTCTATAAACCCTTTTCTGTCTCCTTTTCTGCCATTTCATTGGCAACTTCTTATCTTTTCTTTATATCACAGAACACCTGGCTATTTTTCTTTGTTCTTCCTCTCTCCTGCCATATTCTTCTTCTTCTTTTTTTTTTTTTTTGGCCGGGGCTGGGTTTGAACCTGCCACTTCCGGTATATGAGGCTGGTACCCTACTTCCTTGAGCCACAGGCACCACCCTCCTGCCATATTGTTGACGGCTTTCCTTGCTTTAGCTCACATCTCTTTATTTCTTAATCAGTCAATATGATTTCCTCTTGTAGAAGAATTGGCATTGAATATTTTATTATCATTTTACTTCAGTTTCTTTTTAATTTTCCAGTTTGCTTTGCTGTTTTCTTGTTATTCTTTTTGTCTGATCAGAGCAGGTAAAACTAAAGTCCATATTCCGATACTGTAATATGAGTATACAAAACATAAAACATCCATTAAACAATTTTCTTCTAAATTAATTACTTGAATCTCAGTTTTTTAAGCTCATATTTTCCCTATTGTCTCTTCAATGCATAAAATTAAAGAATGCACAAATTTGTAACCTCCCCCAACTACAGGAAAAAATAAATCTTTACCTTTTTCCCTTACTGTTTCATTTTTTGGGTAAGGTAGTTGCCATATGGACATGTTAAAAATCACATCTAAAATTATATGCATGCAGATGTTCTGAAAAGACTGGTTTTGGAGAAAAACATTTTTTTTTCTGAAAATCTGGAACATCAGACATGTTCCATCTTTATTTAATGGAACAGTCTAAACCTTGCTAAAATTATAACTTTCATGATTGAT
Source organism: Arctocebus calabarensis (assembly GCA_963573935.1). Taxonomy (NCBI): domain Eukaryota; kingdom Metazoa; phylum Chordata; class Mammalia; order Primates; family Lorisidae; genus Arctocebus; species Arctocebus calabarensis. Next base: position 56,622 of record CAUYON010017528.1, read on the forward strand.
TACATCGTTGATCAAACTGAAGCTATTCTGGCATTAACATCTGTTAATCGACCAGATGTTCTCTGTGGTCTCACTGACTAAGGACGACTCTTTCTCTGCCTGTTCTGGACTAATGGGGAAGTGTTTTGGTTTTGGCTTTTGTTGTTGTTTTTGGTTTTTGCACATGTCTCTTCTCAGTCCTGAAGGGAAAGGAGCAATAAAAATTCTAAAAGAGGCAAAACTGTCTGATGACTCTTTTTCTTTCAGACTCTGGTCTATGAGAGTTGAGCGTGCACAGTCTGTGTCCTTCTTTGGGTTAATAAGTCTGAGTCACTTTATGACATCAATTCCAGTCTTATTTTAAGGGAGCATATTTTGACTTTCTCTCAGTGACACATCGGCAATCCACACACAAAGAAATATAGCACTTATAAATCACAGTTCTTTACCTATTTTATAACTCAATGTCTTACCTACCCTTGGCTTGCCTAAGTAAAATGACAATATGCAAATTTGCCTGCTAGTGGTAACGCCAAAATGTGGATGAGTCATTCTCAATTAAAATCTCTTTAGTAACATCCAGGCAGAATCTTTTTTTTTTTTGATGCTCCAAGAAACTTAGCCTTGTATAATTGAAATAAAAGAGGGAAAATGTTGGGGAGAGGGAAGGGCAGAGGAAGGAAAGAGAAAGATCACAATCTTTGATTTAGCTCTGTCTCTAAGGATCACTCAAATCAATATGGGTCCCAAAGTTATCTGTAGGAAGTATGAAGTCAGAGGAAAACTTTGATTTTTGCAATCTTCCCTCATACTTTATTCTGTCTCTAATATTTACATATGTTTTGCTTTGGAAAAAAAAACCTAAAAGAGTATTGGAAGTTATAAATATGGGTAACAAAACATTTTAGCCTTAGAGATGTGAAGGGAAAAAATAATAGGCAAGGTCAAGGGTTGGGCTGGGTCATGGGTCAGCAGAGAAGACACTTGCACCTCTTTGAGCTTGAACTTGTGTCAGCATCAGTTAGCAGACCAGCCACCACCCAGTTAACTCCCTCCCTTCCTTGGTCACTCTCTGCATCTAAATCCCTGTCTTGGTAAACCAGCCAAGACAAGAGGACAGCAGGACTAATCGCACCTCCCTAAGGACAGTGCAGTTATTAGCACCATCCTGGAGGTGCACCATACTCTGGCTCACCTTATTATTTTCCCTACATCATCTCATCTCCCTCTCCCAGTAAACCTGTAGGGTAAACATCATACACCGATTTCAGAGTAGAGTCTTAGTCACTAAGGCTCAGGGTAGTCTGGTGACCAAGATGGTCAGACACATTCCGTGGTGGACTGTGAGTCTAAGCCAAGTTTTTAATCTGGCATTAGAAGAACTTTTTTTCCTATTCTCCAGAGTAAAGAAGGTGGTTGACAACAAAAGGTCAGAAAGGATTAAGGCAGAACATGCTGACATTTCTTCTTCCTCTGTACCACAAACTCTCTCAGAATACACAGAGTCACCAACATGAATTATGCTCACCAATCTGAGAGGCTGGATCCCTAATTTGGGGGAGAGCGAGGAAGGTGGAAGTCTCCAGGGACAACAGCGCAGCCATGTGATGCTTGTTTGTGTTTGGTATCCATGGAGAATAAAGAAATGGTGATGAATCTTTGCTCACAAACAACCATTGAAAACACAAAGAACCAAAACAATTTGTATTTATGTGTGAGTGATCTCTGCCAGGTGGGACAATTACTGACCTTTTCTAAAGCCACTTGCAGTGTATGCATTTATGTTTCACCTTAGAAAAATCACAATGAAAATTAGTAACAGCTTTTTTGACAGTAGGAAGGCTTGGAGGGACTTTGAGTTTGCAGCAGGGATCTGGCAGGCTGTTACCAATTCTGAGCTTCTTATGCCTGGTACAAATGACACAATATTTTGAGAAAAGATGGATCTTCAGATGAAGACCCCAGGGAAAATCCATTCCTTTCCCAGCTAAGTAAGTGTCCAGCTGCAGCCAAACCAACTGGACACATCTCTTTTTTTCCCTTTCACAGGTTGACCCTAAACTCCCATATTAAAAGGGAAAAGGGCACCATGAGGTCTTCTGTCTCAGTGCATCCAAGATTAATAATTTGTTTGCCTTTTTTAAAAAAATGCAAACATGTGGTCACAGGTAGCCTTGCGATTATAAAGTGTCTTGGCTTGGGATATGAGAGTTTCTGTTTAAGTATAAGCTCTCCTACTTATTAACCACATTTTGTTCATCTGTGTAATGGGCATAAAAATAGCTAACTTTTAAGGTAATTGTGAAGATTATTAGAGTAATATAGGTAGAGCACATTGCTTGGCACATAACAAGTTCAGTGAAACCTCTGTAAGTTGACCCAAGAGACTGTTACAGGGACTGTAACAAACTATTCAACATGCAGAGGTGGTCAACATTAGGAATTAGGCCTGCTGTACTGATACATACATGTGGTGTATGTCTGGTCCTTGAACATTAGGTCAACTTAAAGAGATGGTCATTGTAGGGAAGTTTTTGACTAAGGAGGTTCTACTGTATTTAATAGTTAATAACTCTATAGATAGTATAAGAATATAGGTATAACACAAAGAAAATAAAGGAGTAAACTTCACATACTTAAAAATCAAAAGAAAGAAAGAAAAGAATCTACTAAAAATGTAAAAACTCAATTGTAATTCTTTTTTAAAGCCCTCCTAAAAGACTTGATAATGTTAGAAATACTAATAACAGTTCCAATATTATATTACCAGTCCTACTTACAGCTTTTCAACCTGCTCAGCCCCATCCGGGGCCTGATGTTAACTCTTCTAATTGAACTTGTTAATACCATTGACTTGAAGGAATAAGGTAGTAGCTAGTCAAGGTGTAGAAGGCAAAACTCCCTTCACACCATCCCTTACAATTCAAAGAACTTGAATGTTTTGTATATTCCACTGGCAATTTGGAGCAATGTCAAGTTGATTTCCCAGAGGGTAGAATTCAATGTTACAATCATCACACATACAGAATACAGACCCACGTGCTTGAAGAAACGATCACAGCTAGAATGTATTCCTTCTTTGAAGTTAATTAAAGTTGTAGTGAAACAGCACATAAAACACTATCTCCAGCCAACTAATTCTTCCACAGCAAGGATGCTGATTTAACTTGCTTCTGGTGCATATATTTTTCAAGGGTATTTTTCTCCTTGAATTAAGTGAGAAAACAGATCTGCTGCTCAAATAAACAAGAGTGACATTTTGTGCGTGTGAAAACTTACTAGGAGTACTTAAAATCGAAAGTTTCCAGTGTTTACTGCTAGCCTTTTACAGGGCATTCACTTCAGGCTGCAGATAAAGGAAACAAAACTGTGTTCCCTTGTTTTATTTTCTTTCTGTATTTTAATACATCTTTGGCCATTAAATAGTCCCCACATCAAGAACAGAATCTGAATGGCAATAAATCTTCATGAACGTTTGTTGAATAAATAGATAAGCATCCATTTTTGTTTTCTAAACTGTTTATCCCCAGGTGGTTATCTTTGTAACATCAGTAAGAATTGGCCAACAATTGGATGATCTAAGCTGATATGTCACACACATATACACACACTATATATATCTCATATATATATATTTATGGCATGTATATATGTATGACATATATGTGAGATATAGGACATATGTCAGGGTAAAGTCATTTCCATGAAGGTAGAGTTGAAATTTTCTAGTATTGCATTCAAAGTTCTTTGACAATTTTCTCCTCTATACATTTACTCTTCCCAAATAATTAGCATTTTATTCAAGCTATTCACTTCACTTCTTCCATCACTTTATTCATTCTACTTACAGGTATGTAATTACAATTCTGAAGAATTGTTTTTCTCTACTGTCAAAATTCTGCTTATTTTTTAAAGCCCTCTATGGTACTTTCTCTAAGGTCAGAATTGATCCTTATACTCATTGGATATCTAAATCTTAGGTCATGTTGTTAACCTTAATTCTGAATATACTTGTCTTCCCATTATTTTCAAATATTCTTGAAGCCAAGTATTAATGTCTTTTTCCAGTGTTTATTTCCTAGCTCTCTAGACGAGGCTTTTTGTACTTAAAGGAAGTATCCAATAAATATTTGGCAAATGGTCCAGGAAATGAATGGATGTACAAAAGCAGTGTCAAACATGTTTCGCATGTGAAGTCTGTTGCTAGGCACTGGTGTTTATAAAAATGGCTCGTCAGATAGTCTCTTCTTTCAAAACAAAGTCTAATGGTTTCTCTCCATTCCAATTCATCAAAGATTTGTTGTTTCTTTTACAGTTGTTCATTTATCTCAACTCTTTGAAGAGGTTGGAGTTCAAAGCTGTGTTTTACCTTTTTCATATTTTATAACATATTTTAGGCTCTCTTGAATTAAGATGCATAAAACCACTTACCCTAGAAAAAAGCATAAAAGATCAAAGTAAGTTACCTCTGGAGACTACACTTAAGAATTAGGAAAGAGTAGTAACATTACTGTATAATCAGTTTAATTGTGTCTAGTTTTCAAAGCTAAAAGAATCTATCTTTGCTTTTCCAAACCATCAAGTGTCCGCTGCTTCTTATAAAATCACAGAACACAGCGTATTATCTGACCATTTGCTAATTACTTTTTTTTGTTCTGTGTTTATTGCCCACCACTATTACTTATTCTCTGCTATTTAACTTCACTATCCTATACCTTATCACCCTGCTAAATTTTAAACTTTTTAAAGAATAAAATCTCCCTTCCAAAAAAATGAGCAGTCTTCTCTGTATATTATATAAATAATAATTCAATGTTTTGCTTTGTTTCAAACTTGAGAAAATACACATAAATACTCATGCTTGTTTGTTTTATTTGGAGGAAGAGAATCATTTCTTTTGCTTTATGTGTTTGGCCTTTGCCCTCTTCTACTTTGTGATGGTGATCAAGGCTCCTCATTCCAGCAAACCTCACTTGATGTGTTTGGATAGAGCAGGAACTGTTTGGTGGGATGATGTTAAAGGAAATCATCTTTTTGTGATTCATTATTTTGCTCAGGATCTGAATGACTAAGTGTACATGATTCTGGAACTGTTTCTAAGAAGCAATGAGAAGGAGAAAAGAGAATTCACTCTGAGTGTTAATAATGATGTTCTGATTTTAACTCACCACGTTCACCACTTTCTACCCTGATGCAGGCTTGCAGGCTGCAGGTATTTTACCCTTCTCATTGTTTGGATTTACTATGTGCACTGTAAGAAAGGATTCACTTCCTTCACATCTCTCCATTTGCCTCAAGTGGAGAGACTTTTAGACTCATAGGATTTCAATAACAGGGAAATGAAAGTAATGAGGGGCTTCTGTAGGATCCTTGAGTCTATTTAGCTATGAATAAATAAATGATCATGAAAGTCATGTTGAAATAGGTGCATTTAACCTGCTCCAGTTTGGTGTGTGACTGCATGATAGCCAGAAGCAAAAATAGCCTCTCTTCTCCTCCTCACCACCACCCCTGACTGGATCCTGCTTGGAACACCACAATAACCCATCCATCTTCCATGCCCCTTGAATTTGGGGTATGGGGGGAGGAGAAAGTGATCAGTCAGAGCAGCAGGTAGAATTAAAGCTATCTTTAAGAAAATTAGAACAACGGTGGTGCTATCTCCTTTTTCTTCTCCCCCACCACAAAAAGATTGCATGTGATTCCAATTACATTTGGAATGAAAAGTTAAGGAAATGCTGTCATCCCATTTCCCGCCCCCCCCCGAGTTTTTTTCCAAACCAGCTCCATCTTAACATCAGCATGTCATAAGTTCTTGCTATCATCCACTTAAGAAACCATCTTCTAGCCACCCGGCATCACTCTGTCTAAGACGTGGTGGTGGACATTTAATCTTTTGGAATGTGAATGAGCAACTTGCCATCAAGGCCTCTAAAATCCCAAGAAAGTCTGCTTGCAGGACAGAACTCCTCAATCGACTGCTCAAAGCTCAGGACCATTAATGAGCTGCAACCTTCCTTCCCCAGACCACCTGACAGATGGAAAACTGAGAAGGCTACTCATCACAGTGCTTCAAAGGGATGAAAATCTCTGTTCATTCAGCCTGCAAAATCCTCTCATTGGAGTTTTGTGTGTAACAGAGTTAATTCCCAGAAGCAGCACTAAATGAACACACGGCGACTGGGGGAAATTTCAGTGTCAGGTGGAAAGTGACCAAATCCTAACTCCTCCTAGCAGTGAGGAACAATTCATCCAAACTTGCTGAAATCTGCCTTGAGGCCCTTTACGTTGTTCCGTCCCCTGCCGCTTGTTACCGATAGGTGGCGCTGCTGCAAAACAGATCGATACTCGCTGCGCGTCCTCAGGGCAGTGGGTGTTCAGCTGCGAGAGTCGGATGCGGCGCTGCACCTGGCGCACCTCAGGGACCAGCCTCACTTCTGCCACCAAAATGATGTGAGCACTAAGCAGGAGATTAAGGCACACATTTAAATATGTATGTGCACAGGCCCTAAATTTTGACCAATACTTAAATAAATTTACACTTTTGTTTGATCATTTTTGGATTCCTTTCCCTAAATGGGGTTTACTACAGTGACCTTCACTAAAATATTTTTAAAATATTTATTACAATATGATTTGTTCAGCAAGACCTACTGATGGAGCATTGTTGTTGTTGGCTTTATTATGTTAGAAACTCAAGGCTTTTTTTTTTTCCTCCTATTTACCTGGCATTGAGCTTCTTGTCTTTTAGAACAAAGCTGTCTAAAGATGCCATGGGAGATGGGCAAGAACGGAAGCTCTAACTTCAGTAACCTGTCCAACAGAGAAAAAAATCAAAACTAGATCAAAGTATTTTTATACTATATATATTATACATCCCACTTCTAAGTATGTATCTGAGTGAATTGAAAACTAATGTTCGCAAACACCTGTACCCAAATGTCCTGTTTATATACATATACACTTTGATATATATACTATACATATAAACATTATACATATAAACACATATACACGTACAGCACATATATATATTTATCTTCTCTACGAAATCCACCGTGCGTTATTCATGTATTATTTCTCATCTTGATGGGGAAGTGTAATCTTTTTATTGAAATTATATGCATAAAATGAGGTTAAAACAATAACAAGTCACTTCTATTCATCTGAAGTGAGTTGTTGACCAGTGAAAAAGAAACTGTGAGAAAAATGCTAAATAAAGGCAGTTGTTCTGCTGTTCTGTGGTTGTCTATGTCTCTTCCACAACTGTGGGGAATTTTAGGCAGCGAGTGAGATTGAAGCTAAGCTTACTGGAATTATGATTCCACAGGGAAAATAATATGGACCTGGACAGACTTCCGAACTCCCAAGACTCCTCTGAAACATTTCCTTCATGGAAAAATGACTCAAAACCTTCCAAAATTGATGCTGAATAATTTTGTTCGTACTTCTGGTGATACAACTTTCCAGTGATACCCAATGCCTCTTTCCCCCCAAGTCCTTCCCTTCCTCTCCGAGAAGCTACTAAACTGAACTCTCTCCAGAAGCTGGCCATATACTTTCTACATGATGAAATGGGATCAGGAAAATCTTAGTTTTATAAGTTTGGAAGGATCAGGAAAAACAGTAATAACCACAGGGCAGATATCAATAACATTATTGCATATTAAAGTTGTTGGACTTCGGATGGCCTCAACTCTAGCTTCGTTACCAGCACAGTTTACTTATTCCTGGCAAGCTCAGCCTTTCTCAGGAGGACATTCAGTTCAGTGTCAACTGCATGTGAAACCTAAGCCGCCATCCTTATAGGTTTCTGGGCATTCTTAAGGCATTGCATTGACCAAAGCTCCATGATTAATATGTTAAAATATCTAGTTTCAGGAAGTCTGCCTTTTTCCTATGTTAGGTAAATAATGCATTTCCACATAGAAGAAATGTGATAGTATCACATATTACAGAGCAACTATTCCAAACTCATGACCTCCATCCTAACAGAAAATCATTGAACCATAAATTCAATATTATAAAAATGAATTTCTAAACCTCCTCCAGCTAAACTTTAAGTTCAATCCTGTCTCCATGAATTCTACTTTATGTCTCTCCAAATAATGCCTTTAAAAGTAATTTATAGTTTTCCTTTTTTATAAAAAGCATATTAAGTTATTTTCCATTTCTAAACACGTGGCAAACTTGACACCCAGCTGAATTAATTTTTCCTAATGGTGCATTTTTTGGATGTTACCTTTCAGTCAATGCAGGGTCCACCTTAGATAGGTGTTGAGAAATTTGCTCTGTTTCTGATCTTTCTTTTTTCCTCTCTTCATCTGCTTCCCTAGTCTTCATTCTCCACATTAAATGTAAAACAAACAATTAACAAAGAAATAGATGCTTGAGGCCACTCTGAGAGAATCTTGTTCATTCACTGCAAGCAAGAGATTTTAGAACTAGATATCCAGTGAAAGAGTTTATTGAATTTTTTTTTTAACAACACATTTCCAAATCATCATTTCAGAAAACCCATGACACATTCACTGGTCTCATGAATTTTTATTAAGTTCTTAGTCAGTGGGGCAAATTAAATTTAAAGGTAGTGGTTATCAAAGCTATAATTCTTCAAAGTACTTCATCTCAATCATAGAAGAATATTCTTCATAGTACTTAACATTCTCTAAAATCATCTTTTTGTATCATACTTATTTTCTCTCTTCTCCAACTGAATGTAATCTTTATTTTAACACCAACACCAGAATAGTGCTTGCTACATAGTAGGGACGCAAAAAGTAATTATGATGAATAAATGAATTAAACAAACAATATTCCACACATTCTGGTATTACAGGTAGATATCATATAAAAAGTTAATTAACCTTCATTCCTTGTTTGTGAGAATGCACAATGGTGCAACCACTTTTGAAACCAGTTCTCCAGTTTCTTATGAAGTTGAAAGTACTCTCACTTTTAATGTTCACAAAACCCTGCACCCAAATGTTCATAGACACTTTAGTCTTTGTTACCAAATACTAGAAACATCCTAGATGTCCTTCAGTAGGTGAGTGAAAAAGCAAGCTGTGGTTCATTCGCACAGTGAAATATTACTCAGCAAGAAAAAGGAATGAGCTCTTGATGACACTTAAATTCATTTTGCTAAGTGAAAGAATCCAGGCCCAAAAGAGTACGTATGGTATACTCTATATATTTAAGTAACAGTCTTGAAGAGGCAAAACATTGGGGGTAAAAACAAATAAGCCTTTGTTTGAGAGATTTAAGGAGGTGAGTAGGACATTTGTAGATAGTTTTATGCAATTTTTTAGATAGAAGTATCTCTGTGGAGGTACATGCATGATTCTATATATTTCTCAAAAGAAGAACTATGCACCACCACAAAGTTAGAGGAAAGCCTGATGGAATACAGATTCTGACAAATGAATTTAATCATATTACAAATATGTAAGAAAATCCCAATGAAGAAAGTGGGACAGAAAATGAACTGACCTAAGTAACTTTGGTAAATAGTGTATTTATTGGCTGGAAAATATAGGACCAAAAAAATTAAAAGGAACTCTACATAATCCTGTATTGTAGTTTGGTTTTTCAGGGGAATAGCTTAGCAGTTCTGGAAGTATTTTACATGTATTTAAAATTTACCAACTAGGAAAACAAATCATGGGGACCAAGTTTCTCAATGTCACAGAAAATAATCAAACAGAAGGTGGATAACAGCAGATGTGATATGAAAGCATGTTTATTTGTTTAGACAGACAGATGTGTATATAGGATATTATTCCTACAAATATACTTCCTAGTTCTGTGTACTGAGAAAGCCTAAATGCAGTGATAGTCTGGTAGCAATGAGCATAGTTAGCACACGGAACTTGATTTCTAAATTCCATTCTCCAATAATAGGAACTGGAGATCCTTGTAGGAAGAGCTTACGGTAGAGTCCAGGAAAATGCAAGATGATCTGGAACATCTAAAAGTGCCAGGAATTAAGAAAATGTGAAATAAATAAATAAATAAAATGAGCATATGTCAAAACAGATAGCAGAGCTCCCAATGGATAACCCTGGAATAAAATAAAATAAAATAAAATAAAATAACTATAACACAAATAATAAAATAAAGGTCCATGATATGTTGATATAAATGAATGAGTAAATAAATACATGGGAAATGAGCAAACAATACCTAACAAAGGAGTCATCATTTAGGATTAATAAGATAAACACAGACAAAATTAAGGAAATTTTGAAAAAGCACCATTAAAGCCCATAGTAATAATTATTTCTGGCAAAGTCTACTGATAGATGCTAAAATTAATGAGCAACTATTGAGAGAATGTTTGAAGAGCCTCAAAGTCATCTCCCCTATAATTCCTATTAATTGCCATCACAGTTTTTAATATCTGCTCACAAATTCTCTGGGACTCTTTCCCGCAGAAGATGCACCTTGATTTCCCTCCCCTGAAATGTGGACTGGATTTAGAGATTCACTTCTAATGAATAGAATAGAAAAGGCAAATATAATAGTTATTGGAGAAACCTGGCAGACACTAGCTTAATGAAGTGTTTGAGGTCAACATCAGCAGTAATAACTCACGGTGATATCGTGTACTTTCTGGTACAATGTGATGATCAGGGCATTTCATCTCTCCAGCATCTTTCCCCCAAACCCATAACCTCCACATAATCATGAGCAAAATCTAAGATGAGCTAACAAGGAGGGACATTCTACACAAAATCAGTCTAGTACTCTTAAACGTGTCCAGGTCATACATACATAACACAAAAAATAAAACTGGAAAAACTATTAGAGATTGGTAGAGCCTGAGGCAGTAAGAGGACTAAATGCAAAGTGAATTCCTGGGTTGGATTCTGGACAAAAGAAAAGTCATATCTGAAGAAGTAAGAAAAACATAAACCTGTTGTTTAGTTAATAATATTGTACCAATGCTAATTTCTTAGTTTGGGTAAATATATCATGATGATGTAAGATGTTAGCTTTAGGGAAAACGGGGTGGAAGATACTTGTGAACTCCATGCACTGTCTTTACAATGCTTCTGTAAATCTAAAATCATTTCTAAATTAAAAGTCCTAAAAGAAAAACAAGTTGCTAATACATGTCAAATCAGTGAGAAGACCAAAAGCTACCTGAGAGTGCCACTGTGAGCTTCTTATCAACAATGGAGCAGGTTAGCATTAGGAGATTTAGAAAGCAAAGGAAAGGTGCACAGACTGGGTTAAGAGAGCAGAGTTAGCAGAAACTTTATGGTATAAATAATGGAATTTCAATGTAGGCTCTTTTATTTTAAATTTTTAACAAGTGAACAGTTTATTAAGAATTAAACAAAGGTATGGTGTGATATAGTACAAGCAAGATACTCAAGATAGGTATAATAGTACTACTCACACAAAAACTTAAATTTCACCTCAAAATATCAAAAGAAAAAAGAGAAAGCAACTTCACTGTTATGAAATAAGGTATTTTATGCAAAGTATTAACTCTGCCCCCCCAAAGCCCAACCTCCCAACAAACAAAAAACTATCTGGGAATACTGCTATGCTGACATATTAACCACAGTATAATTATTCATAGGGAAACAGTAATTAAGGAATGAATTAAATTAAATAACAAAGTTCAAACTATCATAAACTCATAGGCCAAAATGATTTTATAAGACAAGCAATTCCAGAAATCTTATAAACAATAAAAAAAAAGAAGAAATATTTCAGTATCATTCTACTTGATCTGGATACACCTGATATAATTTCAATATATAATAAAATATATATTGAAAATATATTGTTATAAAGGGAAATTACAAACATGTTTCACTTATACACGAGGATGCAATATCCTAAACAACATATTGACAAATTGAATTAAAAAATTAATATTTAAGTAATGTACTTTGGTCAAAATTGAATCCAATTTATATGAAAGTTAGTCACTATTTTCTTTTCTTTTTATTTGGTTTTCTTTCCCTCGCCCCCTCCCTCCTTCTCTGTCTGCTCTCTCCTTCCCCCATGCCCCACTGTGTCATTCATTGTCATTAATTGTCCTCAAATCAAAGTTGAATACATAGGATTCATGCTTCTCCATTCCTGTGATGTTTCACTAAGAATA
>CAUYON010017534.1:0-19479 GCA_963573935.1 Arctocebus calabarensis
TCACCTCAATTTATAAGAAAAACTCTAATAGACATGAGTAACTTGATTTCCTCCAGCTCCATAGTAGTTGGAGATTTTAATACTCCTTTAGCAGTGTTGGATAGATCCTCCAAAAAGAAGCTAAGTAAAGAAATTTTAGATTGAAACTTAACCATTCAACATCTGGATTTAACAGACATCTACAGAACATTTCTCCTAATAAGATTGAATACACATTCTTCTCATCAGCCCATGGAACATACTCCAAAATTGATCACATCTTAGGTCACAAGTCTAACCTCAGCAAATTTAAAAGAATAGAAATTATTCCTTGCACCTTCTTGGACCACCATGGAATAAAAGTTGAACTCAACAATAACGGGAATCTACATACTCATAGAAAAACATGGAAGCTAAATAACCTTATGCTGAAGGATAGCTGGGTTATAGACGAGAGTAAGAAGGAAATTACCAAATTTTTGGAACAAAATGACAATGAAGATACGAATTATCATAACCTCTGGGATACTGCAAAGGCAGTCCTAAGAGGGAAATTTATAGCACTGCAAGCCTTCCTCAAGAAAACTGAAAGAGAAGAAGTTAACAACTTAATGGGACATCAACAACTGGAGAAGGAAGAACGTTCCAACCCCAAACCAAGCAGAAGAATAGAAATAACGAAAATTAGAGCAGAACTAAATGAAATTGAAAACAAAAGAATAATACAACAGATCAATAAATCAAAAAGTTGGTTTTTTGAAAAGGTCAATAAAATAGATAAACCTTTGGCTAACCTAGCCAGGAAAAAAAAGAGTAAAATCTCTAATTTCATCAATCAAAAATGGTAAAGACGAAATAACAAGAGAACCCTCAGAAATTCAAAAAATCTTTAACGAATATTACAAGAAACTTTACTCTCAGAAATATGAAAATCTGAAGGAAATTGACCAATACTTGGAAGCACGCCCCCTACCAAGACTTAGCCAGAACGTAGTGGAAACATTGAAAAGGTCTATATCAAGTTCTGAAATAGCATCAACTATAAAAAAATCTCCCTAAAAAGAAAAGCCCGGGACCAGATGGCTTCATGTCAAAATTCTACCAAACCTTTAAAGAAGAACTACTACCTATATTACTAAACCTCTTCCAAAATATAGAAAAAGAAGGAATACTACCCAACACATTCTATGAAGCAAACATCACCTTGATCCCTAAACCAGGGAAAGACCCAACAAGAAAAGAAAACTATTGACCAATATCACTAATAAATATTGATGCAAAAATATTTAACAAGATTCTAACAAACAGAATCCAACAACACATCAAACAAATTATACACCATGACCAAGTGGGCTTTATCCCAGGGTCTCAAGACTGGTTCAATATACGTAAGTCTATAAATATAATTGAGCACATAAACAAATTAAAAAACAAAGACCATATGATTCTCTCAATTGATGCAGAAAAAGCTTTTGACAATATCCAGCATCCCTTCATGATCAGAACACTTAAAAAAATTGGTATAGAAGGGACATTTCTTAAACTGATAGAGGCCATCTACAGCAAAACAACAGCCAATATCGTATTGCATGGAGTTCAGTTGAAACCATTTCCACTTAGATCAGGAACCAGGCAAGGTTGCCCATTGTCTCCTCTGCTCTTCAACATCGTAATGGAAGTTTTCGGCATTGCAATCAGGGAAGAAAAGGCGATCAAGGCTATACACATAGGGTCAGAAGAGATCAAACATTCACTCTTCACAGATGATATGATTGTATATCTGGAAAACACCAGGGATTCTACTACAAAACTTTTAGAAGTGATCAAGGAATACAGCAATGTCTCAGGCTACAAAATCAACAACCATAATTCTGTAGCCTTTATATTATCAACAATAGCCAAACCAAAAAAACAGTCAAGGATTTTATTCCTTTCACAGTAGTGCCAAAGAAGATGAAATATTTGGGAGTTTACCTAACAAAGATGTGAAATATCTCTATAAAGAGAACTATGAATCTTTAAGAAAAGAAATAGCTGAAAATATTAACAAATGGAAAAATATACTATGCTCATGGCTGGGAAGAATCAACATTGTTAAAATGTCTATACTACCCAAAGCAATATATAATTTTAATGCAATTCCTATTAAAGCTCCATTGTCAGAGTTTAAAGATCTCAAAAAAAATAATACTTCATTTTATATGGAATCAGAAAAAACCTTGAAGAGCCAAGTCATTACTCAGAAATAAAAACAAAGCAGGAGGAATCACACTACCATACCTGAGACTCTAGTATAAATCAATAGTGATCAAAACAGCATGGTACTGGCACAAAAACAGAGAGGTAGATCTTTGGGACAGAATAGAGAAACAAGAGATGAATCCAGCTACTTACCATTACTTGATCTTTGACAAGCCAATTAAAACATTCAGTGGTGAAAAGACTCCCTATTTAACAAATGATGCTGGGTGAGCTGGCTGGCAACCGGTAGAAGACTAAAACTGGAAGGTAGACTCTCACTGGATTAAAGATTTAAACTTAAGACATGAAACTATCAAACTATTAGAAGAAAGTGCAGGGGAAACTCTTGAAGGAATTGGCTTGGGTGAATATTTTATTAGGACTCCCCAGGCAATTGAAGCAGTATCAAAAATACACTACTGGGACCTGATCAAACTAAAAAGCTTCTGTACAGCCCCAAACATAGTAAGTACAGTAAGCCGACAGCCCTTCAGAATGGGAGAAAATATTTGCAGGTTATGCCTTCGATAAAGGTTTAATAACCAGAATCCAGAGAGAACTCAAATGTATTAGCAAGAAAAGAACAACTGATCCCATTTCAGGGTGGGCAAAGGACTTGAAGGAAAACTTCTCCAAGAACAGGCGCACGGCCTACAGACACATGAAAAAATGCTCACCATCCTTAATCATCAGAGAAATGCAAATCAAAACTACTTTGAGATATCATCTAACTCCAGTAAGATTAGCCCACATGAAAAAAATCCCAAAACCAGAGATGTTGGCGTGGATGTGGAGAAAAGGGAACACTTCTACACTGCTGGTGGGAATGCACACTAATATGTTCCTTTTGGAAAGAGGTTTGGAGAGTACTTAGAGATCAAAAAATAAACCTGCCATTTGATCTTATAATTCCTTTGCTAGATATATACACAGAAGACCAAAAATCACACTATAACAAAGACATCTGTACCAGAATGTTTATTGCAGCCCAATTCATAATTGCTAAGTCATGGAAGAAGCCCAAGTGCCCACAGACCCACAAATGGATTACTAAATTGTGGTACATGTATATCATGGAATACTATGTGGCCTTAAAGAAAGATGGAGACTTTATCTCTTTCATGTTTACATGGATGGAGATAGAACATATTCTTCTTAGCAAAGTATCTCAAGAATGGAAGAAAAAGTATTCAATGTACTCAGCCCTACTATGAAGCTAATTTAAAGGTTTCATATGAAGGATACAACCCAACTATAGCACAAGAATATGAGGAAAGTGGCAAGGGAAAGGGAAAAAGGGGGAAGGTTGGGGTGGAGGAAGGGTAATGGTGGGGCCACATCTATGGTGCATCTTAGAAGGGTACAGGCAAAACTTACTAAATGCAGAATATGGATTGAATGTCTTCATACAATAACTAAGAAAATGCCATGAAGGCTATGTTGAACAGTTTGATGAAAACATTTCAGATTGTATATGAAACCAGCATATTGTACCCCTTGATTACACTAATGCACTCAGCTATAATTTAATTTTTAAAAAGTGGATTTAATAAATACAAAATAATCACCTTTGCGGTTTGTACTGTTTGTTTCCAGTTGGTATCATTTAACTCCACCTTCAAGTTGGACTAATGTTTTATCTATATGCTATGTTTTCCCTGCTATACGGCGTTGTCTTTTATTTTTGAGTCAGAGTCTCACTCTGTCACCCTTGGTAGAGTGCCATGGTGTCATTGCCCATAGCAACCTCAAACTCTCAGGCTCACGCCATCTGTACCACATTCTCTTCATGGTAGGAATATTTTGTGTGTGTGTTTTTGAAATCCTAAAATTTATTCCAGTGCCATTCACTAAATAATTTTCAGCAAGCAAATGAAGCACCTGGAGTGCTCGGGACAATGCTCGGCCATGGCAAGTGCTTAAAGACAGAGACTGGAGTTCTTGATGAGAATGGACACAGCAGTGCGGCAGGGATGGCAGTGTGGTGACAGGCACAGCTGGGAAAACAAGACTCAGCTGGAAAAACAGTCCACTGAGCAGTCAGCTAGAGACACAGATGCACTGTTTGCTTGTGGTGGAACGGAATTTCCAGCATTTGAGCAGGAACTGTACCTCCCTCCCACTCCGTCGGTCTCTCTCCATCCTTTGTTACACACAGGGTTGGAGACTTTGGCCTTACCTGCCGTGTTTACTTCACTTGAATGCTGGGGTGAGGCCTTTGCATTTTGCTTTATCCACAGGCAAATGGGACTTTGAGGCATAGCAGGAAGAGAAATATTGGCAGAATTTCACTTAAATATGTGCAGAGTGCTTTATGATATTTACATTGGCCTGCCACTTAGTAGTTACCTTTAAATTTTCTTTATGGGAAACCAGAGAAAGGTCACCATGAATAACTATTTTAGGTGGCGTTCAAGCTCACAAACTTTGGATTACCCGATCAGCCTCGCCATTGACCTCCACCAGAGCTATTGACCAAACGACATCTGTGTTTCTGGTCCTTAAAATGTCCTTTTACCTTTTGCAAGCATATACCTAATATATATGATAGGTAGTATTGTACACCTGCAAATATAAGTGATTACCCAATTTCTCAATGAAAGTATCAAAGAAAATAAAAGATAGGTCAATTACAATGTTAGTGACACAGATTAAGAAGTAAAGTCTCTATGCCCAATGAGTAACTAACAAGGCAATATGATTATATAAAAGTATATAAAGCACTCCTTTAATGTGAAATATCGCTCTTTCACATTCACTTATTTCTATTTTTTTTTAGAGACATGGTCTCACTCTGTTACCCAGGGTGGAGCACACTGCCAAGTTCATAGCTCAATGCAACCTGGACTTCCCGGGCTCCCACCATCCCCCATCCCCCACCAACCTCCCAGAGCACTGGGGTTACAGGACTGAGCTGCTGTGTCTGTCCCTGAGACTCAATTTTGATGAGGAATGTTATTTGGACTATTCCCATGCATCGAGGTCTTCCTCGTCATTAAACCACTTTCCTTGAGTCATCAAACATGGTTTCCCAGAAATAGCATCTCTGCTTCCTTTTTTGAGACAAAGCACTCTTGGAAGCTGGGTAAAATGATGACAATGAAATTTTTGTCCCAGACCACAAGTTTCCATTTTCAGAATATAAGTTCAGGTTTTGTTTGTTTTCCCATTCGTCCTTGAGGGGGTTTATGTGTGGTCTTTGACATACATTACTGTCTGGCTTTTAAAATTGATATTCTTTAAACATGGCTTGATTTAAAAAAAATATGATACCCTTAGTAATAATTACTGGATTTGTTTAAATTCCTTTTTTTTTATGGAAAAAATAGTTTATGTCAGGTACCCTCCACAAAGAACCAAAATGAGCTATTTCAGGCTAAAGTGTGTGTCCCAATTGGCATGCTGGTAAAATGAGTGGGAAAGCAAACACATTAGAGAATTGGTAAGGATTTGAAAGTATTGGAATACTCTCTTTTCTAACTGATAATTTTTGGAGGAAAAGAGAAACTGTGTTTTGTATTCATAGATATGCATATATGTTTTATCTCATATAAAACCCGAGTCAGACATATTATAGGGCAATTAGTGTTATTTAGTCAGAGCGCTTGGCTTCTAGATGGAAACTTAACTCAATATTTAAGGAGACTCAGTGGGTCGTATACACAGAGGACAAGAACGGAGGAGGTTTGGGCCTGCTGGAAGCTAAGAACTGAACAAATGTGGTTCTCACTCCTGCTTTTCTTCTAACTGCCCAGTTATCTCTACATCAACCCATCTCTCTCACCTGGACTTGCCTATATATGGGATCATCTTTCTCTTTTTTGGTAAAGCTCTTTCACACACAGACCAGGCAACTGCAGCATTACTTATCCTGAGTTAGCACCCACAGAAAACAGAAGAGATGAGGCTGTTTCTCAGTCAGCATATTGAAAGTCCCAGCAGAGGGTCTGAGGCCCCTTGGCCGTTTTCCGACTCCTCACAGCGTCCTATCTTGTGAGCTATTTTACCTGACTCAGCCTAGGCCACTCACCTGCCCCTGAAGACAGTGTTGTGTGCCGGTCGGCTCTGCCACAACAAGGAGGGGGGGTGTCCCCCGCAGAAGGAAGAAGGATGCTTGTTGGAAAAGAATGGGAAGGGAATTGGGGGCATATCAAAACCCCAAGAGTTGACTGCAGACATTTTAGATTCGTCTAAAAGTAAATTAAGCAAACGAAAAGATGTTTTAAATACAATATTCAGAAATTGCTTAATCTTTTTAATAATAAACAAACTACAAAATGCACATTTCTGGCTCTATAAATGTCCAATCATTAGAAACCATTAGAAATATGATTAATGTACTAATATTACATTTCTATGTCTGAGCTTACAGACCAGCAAAAACCAAGTAATGCATTGATTCACTTTGTCCTATTTAACTATTTCTGTTATCATCACACATGATTTTTTTTAAATTTCTGCTGTCCTGTGATTCTCTAGAACCTGTAAGAGAAGGAAAACCTACAAGATCTTAGAATTCAGTGTAGGAACTAAGTCCTAATCAATATTTTCCCAAACCTGTAATCAGGCTTTGGCTCTTCTTTAAGCTAAGAATGATTATACTTGACAATGAAATTCCCTCCCTCTGCTCTTTGCAAAAGGCTTCTCACAGCCTCCTTCACCTACCTTAAACTCCTTTTCCCAGCTGCAGGGGATTAACCAAGTTACGAGATTTTCCTAGCAGTAAACTTTCTGAACATATAGAACAGTACCTGAGAGTTTTCCATTGTGGTGGGAGGGAATTTTTCAAAGCTTTAATTTTTTTTTTTTTTTTTTTTTTTTTTTAGTTTTTTTCCATTAGGTTTTAATTGGCAGAGTTTTATAAGCAAAATTAACCAGGAGAATTAGATTTTCACGTACAAAAAGTTTCCAAATAGAAAAGCTTAATTAAACAATCCAGCACTCTTGCCTCCTTTCCCTTTACCTGGTTAAGGGACAGGGGTAAGGGCTGGAGGACTTGGAAAATCAGGATATTTCAGACTTCAGCCTCCATGGCAGGGCTAATGGCGTGAGGTGTGCACCGTGTGAAGCTTTTTATGAGCTCCGCATTCCAAGTACAGCTCAGTCGGTTGGGGCAG
This sequence comes from Arctocebus calabarensis, assembly GCA_963573935.1. Taxonomy (NCBI): domain Eukaryota; kingdom Metazoa; phylum Chordata; class Mammalia; order Primates; family Lorisidae; genus Arctocebus; species Arctocebus calabarensis. The sequence continues at coordinate 7,338 of CAUYON010017534.1, forward strand.
AGATGAGCCATGCCGTTGTTCTTGAAAGTCACAGGAGAAAACCTTTGCTCCAAGCAGAACATGGGAAGTCAAACCTAAGCTTCAGAGAAAATGCTTTAGAAGTCTCAAAGTCAAAATGATGAATCTCTAAATGTAACATTTTTCAGGGGGGAAGGAAGAATTGCAGTTCAGGTCACGCATGAAGACAAAGTATTCTTCGATATGTCCCAAGAACCGAGGGAAGGTTGGAGGTTTTATAAAAGGAGAAATGTTATGTATTGCTCTCTAAGAAAGTTCCTTGGCACCAGGCAGGTCCTGGGGGTCTGGAAAGTTTTGCCTGGTGAGTGAGGGTGATGAGTGAGACTAGTTTTAGAGCTGCAGCTGGTTGTTCTTCATATCCGTTTTCACACAGACACTACTTTGAAAGCTCACAGCTATCACGAACCCCACTATGCTGGCCATGTCAGGTACCTATTCTCGTTCACGCTGTCTAAAATCCTCTCCTCCCAGAATACTCACATAGCCAGGGGTCCACACTCAGTGAATAAAAATGTAGCATACATTTGAATTTCATATGAACAACAAATTCGTTTTTGGTGTGCATGCTTCATACTGGCATTAAAAAATTATTTATTGTTTATCTGAAATTGGATTGTAACAGGAAATCTGTACGAGGCTGCTTGAGCTGCTATAATAAAGTTTAGCAGACCCGGTGGCTCCCGTTTCTGGAGGCTGGAAGTCCAAGATCAAGGTGTGTTGGCAGGGTAGGCTTGTCCCCAGGTCACCCTCCCAGCCTGTCAGTGGCTGCCTTCTTGGTGTGTCCTCAGAGGCCTTCTCTTTTTATTTTTTTGGATTTATTTTTTTTCTTAATTAAAGCATAACTGTGTACATTGATGCATTTATGGGGTTCAGTGTACTGATTTGATATACAATGTGAAATGCTTATATCCAACTATCACCTTGATTACTTATTTGTTGTGGTAAGACAATTATACTCTCTCTTAACAGTTTTGAAATGTACCATTGCATTATGCACATTAGATGAGGTCATCCCACCAAATACTCTCACTTCTCCCACTTCCCACTTCCCCTGCTCCCCTCTTATGCTCCATTTTTCTCCTACTTTCCACCCTCTAGAATCTTGGAATCACTTCACTCCATTATGGTTTGTCTCTACTCACTAGAACGTTAGCTCCCGAGGGCAGGGATTTCTAGTTGTCTTTCCTTCTCTGCAAGCAGCACCTTGCACGGTAGACACCTACTAAATGCTGTTTCCTGAGTCAACAGCTAACAAAGAGGGACGCAGGCCCTACTCTCTGTAGGCTCCTACAGCTCACCCGCCCATCACTGAAGGCAATATTTTGATAACCATAGAATGTGGGATTGCCTTTACCTCCCAGGTCATTTCACTATAAAATGCTTGAATGATTCTCAAACATCCGGGTAGGTGCCTGGGCCACTTGGTATCAATACAAATTTCTGGTCTCCACCCTCAAACATCTTGTTCTATTTGACAGAGGCTGAGCATAAAAATCTGCATATCAACAAACACCTAGGTTGACCCTGAAAAAACATCACTCTAAAATCAGCTCCCCAACCATTTTGGGTCAAAAACAAGAGGAATTGGGAATAAAGGGAAGAGGTGCTTCTTGCATGACAAAGTCTCTGGCTTTTAGTCCTTAGTTATGCCCAGAGCTGGTCACTCAGATGGCTTATTACTCAAAGCTATTCGCCTTGGACTTCTATGGCTGCTGTGCTGGGGTGCTGCTGCCCTCATGCTCCTGACCCTAACTTCCAGGACTCTAGCTGGGCCCCAGGTTGAAGGGCCACAGCTGGATCTGGTGGTGGATAGGGCTGGCCTTCCCCTGTGGGGAGGACTGTGAGAGGCTGGTGCCTGCAGGAGGGGCTAGGAGAGGTCGTCCCAGAGGGAGGTTCCTGACAGTGAACTCCCAGGGAACCATGTATGAGCAGCTTGGGGGCCTCGAGCCAAAGCCATGACAGTCGCTGAAGCAGGCCGGTCAGCACAAAGGGAGGGCGTTTCTGGGGACTCAGAGCTGGCTGACATTTCCCAGGCTCTGGAGCTCTGTCCTGCTTCACTCCACACCAGGAAGGCCACATCCCTCAGCAGCCGTTGATCCTCTTGACACAGCACTTCTGCCTGCTGACTTGCAGGATCCCGGATCGCTTTATCTCATCCCACTCAGGGCAAACCCGCCTGCTCGCCCACCCTGCACTCCACACCCTCTGCGGGGCCTTCGCCCTGCTCTGACCTGGTGTAACTTTCTGGCCGCTCCTCTCTGTCAGTTTCACGGCTGGTGCACGCTGCCATCGATTTGTTTTCTGGGGAGTTCTTTTGTTTCTAACTGGATGACTTAGTTGAAGAGGGACAAAAAAAGATTCATCACTGATTTAGGCTAATCTGCTGGTAATAGAGCTTATAAAACTATGTATTAGTCAATAACTCAATGCAACCTTTTAAAGTCTGATTTCTCTAGAAAATTCAAATGTTTCTCATTTCCTGCCAGCAACACATAACTCTGGAACACTTACTTGTTTTAATATTTAAATTCATACTTTTATTTAAATTAATCTCTTGAGCTTTATTAAAAGGACTTGTACCAGCTTTCTAATCATTTTTCAGACATGTCTAATATGATATATCTGTAGACATACGGTGTTTTCCTCTCCACATTTATTCTACGTCATGAAAGTGAAGAATACTATTTTCATTTAGTGTATTAAATTGTTTCTTGCCATATTTATTTTTGTACTAGATTAAATGTATAACTTATTAAAATGGGGGTTTTAAATTGGCAATTCAAATTCACGCACATAAACATACATTCAGAGTAAAACCAACTAAAAAAATTTGCTTTACATTCTAAATGATACGTAGAGTCAGTTTCATCATATCAAGAACACATAGTAAATGCTCAAGAAAATGTCAGATTAATAAAAGGAAGAAAATGAAAGCATCAGATGTTTATCCCCTCAGCTATTAAGTTGTTTTATGATTTGAGGTTGGTCAGGTAACTTCACACCTTAGTCATTCCTCTCACGTTATAAGTGTCAAGAGCCATAAATATTCAGACCATGCTTTGAAAACATTAAGTTGCAAAAATGGATTGGTAAGCTATGGTATAAGTATACCATGGAATACTACTCAGCTATCAAAAACAATGGAGACTTTGTAGTGTTTGTACTAACTTGGATGGAGGTGGGACACATTATTCTTAGTGAAACATCACAGGAATGGAGAAGCATGAATACTATGTATTCAACTTTGATTTGAGGACAATTAATGACACAGTGGGGCATGCGGGAAGGAGAGAGCAGACAGAGAGAGAAGGAAGGGAGGGGAGGGAAAGAAAACAAAAAAAAAATGGAAAGAAAATAGTTGACTAATTCTCACATAAATTGGATTCAATTTTGACCAAAGTACATTACTTAAACATTAATTTTTAATTCAACTTGTCAAATGTTGTTTAGGATATTGCATCCTTATTTATAAGTGAAATATGTTTGTAATTTTCCTTTATAACAATGTTTTTCTCCAATTTCAATATCAGGTATGTCTAGATCAAGTAGAATGATTTTGAAATACTTCTTTTTCTATTGTCTATAAGATTTGGCATGATCTGTTTTTTGAAACTCTTCTTTACTTTTATTTATATAATATTAGTTGCCTATTTTTTGAGACTTTGGAAAAAAAATAAGAAGTTAACTGATACTTCATACTGAGCCTCAGAGTCAAAGCACTCTAATGTCTTATTTGACAATGTGAACATTACTTTCTTGGCATTATTATTACTAATATTGCTTAATATTTCAATGTAGTAATCGTCTGTTTTCTCTTCTGAATGTATTTATCTTCGTTCATTCTTTACGTGGCTTTTGTTTCTAGTCCTTTTCTTAAACATTGTTATTAAATTTTAAGCCTTTTAAATTCTGTGGAGGCAAAAAGTGGAAAAAACCTAATTAACACTTGTGTATGTAAAAATAAAAAAGACATTGCAAGGTTACATAGGTAACCAGGGGCATCAGCATACCAGATTTTAAGCTGAACTACAAGGCCATAGTTGGTCAAGACAGCATGGTACTGGCAAAAAATAGAGACATAGACATTTGGAATCAAACAGAAAACCAGGAAATGAAACTAACCAACCTACAACCACCTAATCTTCGATAAACCAAACATGAACATACACTGGGGGAAAGACTCCCTATTCAATTAACAGTGCTGAGAGAACTGGATATCCACATGCAAAAAACTAAAACTGGACCTGCACCTCTCCCCACTAACTGATTCAAGACAGATAAAGGACTTAAATTTAAGGCATGAAATGATAAAAAATCCTCAAAGCAAGCACAGGAAAAATGCTGGAAGATATCAGCCTGGGGAAACACTTTATGAAGAAGACTGCCATGGCAATTGCAATAACAACCAAAATAAACAAATGGGATTTAATTAAACTGAAAAGCTTCTGAACAGCTAGGGAGACAACAACCAAAACAAATAGACAACTTACACTATGGGAAAGGATATGTGCATATTTTGAATCAGACAAAAGCTTAATAACTAGTATCTATAGAGAACTTAATTAATCCACATGAAAAAAAGCCAACAGGGAAGAGAGATGAACAAAACCTTCTCTCAAGAAGACAGATAAATGGCTAGCACACATATGAAAAAATGCTCATCATCTTTAATTATTAGAGAAATGCAAATCAAAACCACCCTGAGATATCATCTAACCCCAGCGAGAATGGCCCACGTTACAAAATCTCAAAATGGCACATGCTGGCGTAGATGTGGAAAGAAAGGAATACTTTTACATTGCTGGTGGGACTGTAAACTAATACAACTTTTTTGGAAGGAAGTATGGAGAAACCTCAAAGAATTCAAGTTAGACCTCCTGTTTGATCCTACAATCCCATTACTGGACATCTATCCAGAAGGAAAAAAATCCTTTTTTTTATAAGGTCACTTGCACTAGACTGTTTATTGCAGCTCAGTTTATAATCACCAAAATGTGGGACCCGCCTAAATGCCCCCCAACCCAAGAATGGATTAATAAGTTGTGGTAAATGTATACCATGGAATACTATTCAGCCATTAAAGAAATACACTTTACATCCTTTGTTATTAACCTGAATGGGAGTGGAACACATTATTCTTAGTAAAGCATCACAAGAATGGAGAAGCATGTATCCTATGTATTCAATTTTGATACGAGGACAATGACATACATGGTCAGGGGTGGGGAAAAGGGAGAGCAGAGAGAGAGAGGAGGAGGGTGAGGATGGGAGAAGGGAAAAGTAGAGAGAGAGAGAAGGAGGGAAGGGATGGGGTCTCAGTGTGCGACACATCTTGTACCCTCAATGAATTTCCAACAATTAAAAAAATAAAGAAAGAAAAAAATTGGCATTGGTTCTGTTACTAATGACACTACAAGGTTACACAGGTTTTGCATTGGCTTGTTCCTATTTTCTGGGCCTGATTTTGCAGAATGTTAGGTTTTTCTCACATATACTGCTTTATAACAAACTACATTATTTAAGAAACTCTAGTGTCGCCAGCTGTTTTGTTTACACCTAGCTTTACTTCTTCAGGATGTGCTGCTGTTAAGTAACTACCAATATGTACTGAGAGATTATAAACATTATTGCTGCTGAACACTTTAAAATTACTTTCAGTCAATCTAAAATATTGCCCATTTCTCTTTTTGTCTTTATTCCTATTAAAAGGGCTAGAGTGAAATATTCAGTATGAATAAAAATTAGGCAATAACATATAGAAATACACTACATGGTTACATAGATTACATAAGTGTCATTGGGACTATGACCTGTTTATAATTATAATTAACCAAAGTAGAATATGTGACCTCTTATGCCAAATTAAATGGGTATGTACTACACATTTTTTAAAAGTCAGTGTTTTGAATCACTTTCTTTAATTTCATAATGCCACAAGGAGGATGACATCCATTGGAATGATAAAGTTTTCCCTTGCGATTATCTCTTTAATTTACAGTATAGCACATTTGAAATTATTTATGAAAATCTCAAATTATTAAGGAGAAAGTAGTATACACCTACCCTGTTTTTAAAAATGCATACCTTTACTAAGTTAAACAACAAAACTTGACTTCAGTATTTAAATCTGCTGGCAACATGTGTCTGAGAGGAGTCTAACATTTTAAGAAAGTCAAACTCTAAGCAAAATGTTATTTTAGTAATATAGACTATTAAAAATTAAAAGTTACTCAGTTTTCCACTAGAAATTTTTAAAGAAAGCACTCTGAAAAAGATACATGGTGGAATTTCAAATCGCTAAAGTTAAAAACAACAGCAGAGCACGACTACGACTTTAAAAATGTGAGGAAGGGATATAGGAGCTAACAGGGAAAGTGAGAAAATGGTACCTTTAACAGAACAAGATATCAACCTAGTTAACAGAACCAATCTAAGCATTCCTCACCCACCTCCTGCCCCAAATCACATTCCACCTACGGCACACAGAAGGTCATTGGGACTGTGACCTGTTTATAGCACCTTCTATTCTCTCTGAGATTTAGGCTTATTACTAGGACCACTCTGAAGCAAGTTCTACCTTGGAGATTAACAAAAGGTCAGTAACAGGCGGCGCCTGTGGCTCAAAAGAGTAGGGCACCGACCCCATATGCCGGAGGTGGCAGGTTCAAACCCAGTCCCAGCCAAAAAAACAAAAGTCAGTAACAACTCTGAAACTATTTTTATTTATTGTTTAAGTTTATATTTATTGTTTAAGTTTATAAAAACTTTCACTGACTCTTGTCTCTTCAATTTAAAATTTTTAAGATGGAAATGGTACTGTATCTTAGTAAAATAAAATAAAAACAATGACTAAGAACTATTTCCACTATAGGTATCAAAATTACATAGTCCTTCATAGAATAAAATGTTTATTAAGCAATCAGAATTTATACTGCTAAATATTTTCTGCTCCTTATTGAGGTAAATTAAAGCTTTGAGAGAGGTACATACTTGTTAACTTGTGATATCTCAATCTCAAAGGCTTTGTTTCTTTATTCTTCCTTTTCTCCTGTCTCTGGTTGGGGGGTTGGAGTGGCACCCATCATTTCCAAGACTACTACCATCATCAGTTGTTTTGACTCTGCCTACCCCCACAACTCCTCCTCCAGAAACTTGCTCCATGAAACATGCCCTGCCTGCTTAAGGTTCAATTTCTTTAACTTCACTCTTATCATTCTTTCTGAAACATTCACCAGTATATAATGGTGATTCTTTAATTTTAATACAAAACCAATGTAAATGAATAAAGCCTCATAAATAAGAGACTTGCCCCATACAACTATTCAGATTAAAAAATAATAAAATTCCATTTTCTTTTCCATTTACTCTTAGTAAAGCTCTAATTACAGAATGAAAATAAAGGAAGAAGTAACAGTATCATAAAATATGCAATGAGCAAAGGCTATAATGCAATTATTTCCAATCCTTATTTTTGAGTAATCAAGTGCTTCTTAGTTATGTCAAATTATATCTAAAAATTAAGCCAGACATGGTTCTAAGAAATAAATTTTAAAAGGCTCTATTTGGAGTATAGACTGCTATGACTTTCAACAATTAGTCAACTCTGAAATTTAGGAATTACTTCCCTATACAGAGGCAGAATATGTATCAATACAAGCCTTTACTCTTATGCCAAGTTTTCTTTTAAAAAACAAAGCTATTTCAGGGTGGCACCTGTGGCTCAGTGAGTAGGGTGCCAGCCCCATATATTGAGGGTGGCAGGTTCAAACCAGCCCCAGCCAAACTACAACAAAAAAATAGCTGGGCATTGGGGCAGGCGCCTGTAGCTACTCGGGAGGCTGAGACAAGAGAATCGCCTAAGCCCAGGAGTTGGAAGTTGCTGTGAGCTGTGAAGCCATAGCACGCTACCAAGGGCAACAAAGTGAGACTCTGTCTCTAAAAAAATAAATAAATAAGTAAAGCTATTTCTTAAACATTATCTTGAAAAGGTTACTGCTGTGATTTTTTTTTTTTTTTTTTTTTGCAGAGTTTGGCCGGGGCTGGATTTGAACCCGCCATCTCCGGCACATGGGGCCGGCACCCTACTCCTTCGAGCCACAGGTGCTGCCTAATGCTGTGATTTTTATTCACTTTTTTTCCTTTTCATTTTTGGAGACAGGGTTTCATTCTATCATGCAGGCCGGATGGACTGAAGTGACCTGGTAATAGTTCACTGCAACCTTAAACTCCCAAGTCTAAGCTACTCTGCCACCTTACCCTGCCCAGTAGCTAGGACTGCTGAAATTATCACCATGCCTAGCTAATTTGTTGTTTGTTTTGTTTGTTTGTTTTGTTTTTTATAAAGACAGAGTCTCACTTTATTGCCCTCAGTGGAGTGCCCTGGCGTCACACAGCTCAAAGCAACCTCCAACTCCTGGGCTTAGGCGATTCTCTTGCCTCAGCCTCCTGAGTAGCAGAAACAGGGTCTGACTATGTTGCCCAAGCTGGTCTTCAACTCCTAGCCTCAAGTGATTTTTCTGCCTCAGCTTCTCAAAGTGCAGGCATTGAAGGCATAAGCCACTGTGCCCTTTATCTACTCTCAATCACATATCTTGGGAGTAAAGAATAACATTTAAAAAAAAAAAAAAACGTAATCTCAATCAGAATCCTGCTTCTTTTCTTCCTCTAAAATTTTGTAATTTCACACAAAATCCAAGACATTACCAATACTATTATTAGGTACTAAGATATGTCACTTTTTATATAGCAATCAAAACTGCCACACTAGTCTAAATAAAAGTATCATGATCCAGTGAAAAGGCTGTATTACCATAGGTTACTTCCAATATATCGTGAGGTGCCAAAGTACAATTACTCATACCAATTTATATGTGATGTACCCATAGTTCTGACTTAAAGGGAGAAAGACAAAATGCACTGCAAAGCCCAGAGTAATGATTTTAATTTCCAAAAGACATAGTGATAATTTCTGGTAAAACCAAGCATAAAATCTATTGGCATTTTTAACACAGTCCACAATTATAAACTGTTTCCCTTTTCCAACTCCCATTTTTCTTTTCTTATATTCCATTACCTGCTTCCTATATACAATTTAACAACTAAGAAACTTTCCTTCTCTCAGTCCTTTCCCTACTCATCACTGTTGCTCTTAGGTTACTAACTTATTGTTTCTCATGTTACATGCTCTCCTAAAGCTATTATATCCACTCATAGCATCAACTACTATCTACAGTGGTAGTTCTCAATTCTGCAGACAGGGATGCTTGTTAAAATGTAAATTCCTAGGTCTGTGGCAAAAATAAAATCTACAGCTCCGTCTAAATTCACCTCTGCCAACATGGCTTCCCAAATACTTCTCATCACTACTATCAAATATTACAAGTTAACATTAAGTTCCAACGACTTCTGTATCTATGTTTTAAAATATCTGTTATGTTGCCTGTCTCTCCCATTAAGACTATAAACCTGAAGAAAGCAATTTTTGGTTTCTCTGTTTTACTATTTCCAGTGGTTTCCACAAGAAGTAAGCTATTAGCAGGCTATCAGCACATCCCAGAAATGACTTATATACTGCCCAGATTAAACAATGGCTAACAAGCAACTGAATAAAAATGAGAAATAGTCATTATAGACTTCGTTCTACTCCTCTGCAGACTGAATAAGGAAGATTTATGCTATGTTTTCCTTGTCTCCCAAGTTATGAACGCTTACGTTTCAGAGGAACCAACCAGGATGATAAATATCAAAGATAAAAACATTGGCCTTGAAATTAGACATCATTGAGGAAAAAAATCTACACTCACCATTAAGACAAGCTGGTAATTGTCTCAACATCTCCTTAATGCTAAAAAATGAAGCTTATATCTAATGAATAAGTTTTGAGTGAGAATGAAAAGAAAATGTATATTATAAAACACCTAATAATTGGGATATAGTAATAAACAACACATGGCAAATATTACTTTTATTAAGCTGTAATTTTAAAATTAAACCATCAGGGCATATGAAGATGGGGAGAACTATCTTCCTCTCAGAGAAATATAGTAATTTTTAAACTTAAGATAGAGATTACCAACTTAAAAATCCACTTATTATGAATTCACTAAATTATTAAAATTTAAACAACATGACCTAAAACAGTACTTCTTGCTTAAAGTACCTCTGATTCTTACATATAGTCAGTGGTCTTTAAGAACCCAGTGGTAGGCTCAACACCTATGGCTCAACGGACTAAGGTGCCTGCCATGTACACCTGAGCTGGCGGGTTCAAATCCAACCCGGGCCCACCAAACAACAATGACGGCTGCAACCAAAAAAATGGCCAGGTGTTGTGGCAGGCGCCTATAGTCCTAGCTACTTGGGAGGCAGAGGCAAGAGACTCACTTTAGCCTAGGAATTGGAGGTTGCTGTGAGCTGTGATGTCACAGCACTCTATCCAGGGTGACAGCTTGAGGCCCTGTCTCAAAAAAAAAAAAGAACCCAATGGTAAAGAAAAACTTTTAAAATAGGTATTTTTTTTCTTTAAAAACATTTTCTACTGTAAATTTAAATCCAATCACAATTTTGTGGGTGGCCATGGGTATATGACTATTTGCATAAATATACTCAATAACAAGGATTAATAAAAGAGGTAAGAATATCAGTACAGACGAATGTTTGCTCTAAAGATCTACAGAAAATTTATTTACTATTATTTATAGAAATCTTGCAACTGTTTTTAATAATTGGTTTTCTTAGCAATTTACTTTGCCTAATTACAAAGGTCAAACCTACGATTTACAAGAAAATATGAAAATACAGACACATAAAGAAGACATACTTTACAGTATCTATCAATCTCAGTATCCAGACATAATCACTTTATAGATATGCTATATTTCTCTCCAGTATCCTTCTTTATCATGTATAATACAAATACATACTTTAAAAACTGGCATCATACTGAACTACATGAAAATGTTGACATTTATTCAACCATCTTGACCTATAACAATGGTAATTTCATATGGCTTAACCTAGTACCATATGCACTATATGTGGGCATATGCATGTATAATCAGTCACAGCTGAACTAAAAGTGTGAATGCAGGTTGAGTGTCTCTTATTTGAAACGCTTCTATGTTAAACAGTTTGATGAAAATATTTCAGATTGTATATGAAGTCAGCACATTGTGCCCCATGATTGCACTAATATACACAATTATGATTTAATAAAAAAATAAAAATAAATTAAAAAAATGAAATGCTTGAAACCAGAAAGATTCCAGATTTTGGATTCTTTGGGGGCTTTGGAATATTCATCTTATACTTATGGTTGAATATCCCAAATCCAAAAACCCAAAATATTTCAATAAGCATTTCCTTTAAGTATCATGTTGGTGTTGGAACATTTCGGATTTCAAATTTTTTAATTTAGGATTCTCAACCTGCACTTGAAAAGTATATTACAGTATTTTGCCCAATTTAGGGGTTGGTTGGGTGGCAGTATTTTAAAGGAAACGTTTTATTATTATTATTATTTTTTTGAGAGACAGAGTCTCAAGCTATCACCCTTGATAGAGTGCTGTAGCATCACAGCTCACAGCAACCTCCAATTCCTGGGCTCAAGCGAGTCTCTTGCCTCCGCCTCCCAAGTAGCTGGGACTATAGGTGCCTGCCACAATGCCAGGCCATAAAGGAAAAGTTTTAACACTGGTTGACATTGCTATTTCCTAGTTGTATAACTTTAAGTTATAGAAACTTAAAGAGCCTCAGTTTCTTCATCTTTAAAAATAATTAGAATATCTTTCTGATAAATGACATAATTAACAAAGTGGTCCAAAGCAGAGGTTAAATAAACATTTGTTTATTAATAATAATTACTACATGATCATCATTGCCAATGCACTTAATTCAATCAACACACAAAACACTTTACATGGGCAACAAAGGTTAACTGTATAGAGCTTATCTAATAGGAATGTATGGAGAAAACACTAATAACATAATGGCTAACTTTCTTTAAAAAGTGATTACTAGGCTCGGTACCTGTGGCTCAATGGGCTAAGGCGCCAGCCACGTACACCTGAGCTTGCGGGTTCAAATCCAGCCCAGGCCCGCCAACAATGGTGGCTGCAACCAAAAA
>CAUYON010017536.1:0-15344 GCA_963573935.1 Arctocebus calabarensis
TGCCCAGTCCCTCCATTCTCACTCTGTTGCTGAACCGGAAGTGGCTCCGTTGCTTGGTGTTCTAGTTAAACACCGGGACAGGGAGTTGATGGGCAAAAAGACAGCCTAGTGGCTGGGCGCCTGTGGCCAACGGGCTAAGGCGCCAGCCACGTACACCTGAGCTGGCGGGTTCGAATCCAGCCCGGCCCGTCAAACAACAATGATGGCTGCAACCAAAAAATGGCCAGGCGTTGTGGCGGGCGCCTGTAGTCCCAGCTACTTGGGAGGCAGAGGCAAGAGACTCGCTTGAGCCCAGGAATTGGAGGTTGCTGTGAGCTGTAATGCCATAGCACTATATCCAGGGTGACATCTTTAGTCTCTGTAAAAAAAAAAAAAAAAAAAAAAAAAAAAAGATATACAATTTTATAATTTCTTAGAATTGGAAATTCTGTAATACATTTTAAAATTTCAAAAATTGTAGGTGCAGTGCCTGTGGCTGAGTGGGTAGGGTGTCTGCCCCATATACTGAGGTTGGCAGGTTCAAACCTGGCCGTGGCCAGACTGCAACAAAAAATAGCCAGGCATTGTTGCGGGTGCCTGTAGTCCCAGCTACTCAGGAGGCTGAGGCAAGAGAATCGCCTAAGCTTAGGAGTTGGAGGTTGCTGTGAGCTGTGTGACGCCATGGCACTCTACTGAGGGTGATAACGTGAGACTCTGTCTCTACTAAAAAAAAAAGAAACGTAACTGGAACTAATGTCCCTCCCAAACTTCTAAATTTAAAAAGCTATCATGAAATAGTAAGGCTATGGGAACATTATATTTTTGGCTAAACTTTGTTTTTCTGAATAGGCATATCTTTAAATTTCCATGAATAAAACTTTGTCACCTGCCAAATGAAAATCAGAAGATACCTATGATGGCCAAATAGCCACCACCACCACCCCACTGCACACACACACTCTAAAAATTTATTGAAAGAAACAAAGTTTAAAACCTGAACCTCAAGAGAAAGCAATATAAAAAGGCTGATCTCCATGAAAAATATCCAATGAAAATGACAAACTGCTTGTAGAAAAAAAAAAAAGACACCCAGGAAAATATGTGTACACCTATTATTATAAATTGAACAAAATTAATCATAAATTTGGAAGGTTAACCTTACCCCTCCCTCCTTAATTTTTTGTCCAGCAGGGGCTAAGCACAATTTCAAATGTGTTTACACAAACAAACAAACTTGCTAAGCTTTAAATACACACATTTAAGCCCCTCTGCTGAATGACCCTAGGCCTGGTATAATCTTTTATAATTTATCTTGGACTTGCTTGAAATCACAGTCCTAGTGTCAGTGATGGAACTTGAAAATGATGTGACAATCTGCTTTGTGAGTTAGCCGTAATTGAGAATCTTGCCTTATTTCTTGTGCTTCCTTCTTTCCACTGCATCCTCCTATCCTCCTCCAGTCTTTGTCTATTTAATTTTTGTTCACAGAACTCTTTAGAACTTATGTTTGAGTGATAGTTCTAGCTGCTAGGAAGGCCATAAATTCAGCTTTGTTTTAGACTATAATGTAGCCTTTGTTTCTTACTATCAGTTGTCTCAAATCATATGCCTTTTAATTAATTAATTAATTAATTAATTTTTTTGAGACAGAGTTTCACTCTGTCTGCTGGGCTGGAGGGCCTGTGGCATCATAGCTCTCACAGCAACCTCAAACTCCTGGGCTCAAGCAATCCTTTTGCCATAGTCTCCTGAGTAGCTGGGACTACAGGCACCTGCCACAATCCCCCTCTATTTTTAGTAGAGAAGGGAGGTCTCACTCCTGCTCAGGCTGGTCTTGAACTCCTGAGCTCCAATAATCCACCCACCTAGAGTGCTGGGATTACAGGTGTGGACCATCATGCCTGACCTAATCATGTGTATTTTAGCTTAACCATGATTTTCTAATATTACTTTTGTTCCTCCAATGTTTCTGTGTTCTTCTTTTTTGTCTTCATTTCATCCTTAAGAACTTCCAGATTTTTACTTATACAATTTGGGCAATGACATCTATTTAATTCTTGAAGTTTTTGTACCAGAGACTTTTGATTTTTTTTTTTTTTTGAGACAGGGTCTTGCTTTGTCACCCAAGCTGGAGTATAGTGGTGCAATCATAGCTCACTGTAACCTCAAACTCCTAGGTTCAAGTGATCCTCCTGCCTCAGCTTCCCAAGTAGCAGGTACTACCGTTGTGTGCTGTGATGTCCAGCTAAATTTTTAGGGTTTTTTTTGTTTGTTTTGTTTTGTTTTTGGCAACAAGGCCTTCCTATGATGCCCAGGCTGGTCTCAAACTCCCTAGCCTCAACCAATTCTCCTGCCTCAGCCTCCCATAATGCTGGGATTTCAAGGGTGAGTCACTGTGCCTGGCCCAATTTTAGTTTTGCTAGATTGTATTTTAGGTCTGCTACATAGATGTTAGGTTAGGATTTTTTCCACCCTTCTCCTGCCTTACTTAATTCCACTGTTTATTGTTCCCCAGGTCTTTTTCCTTGATACCTTTGTCAGTTTGTTGGAACACATCTTCAAGTAATTTCTTTTCAGAGAGAGAGCTGAAGAAAGTTTCAGAGTTCTTGCTGTCTACGTATGTCTTCTTTTCCTCTTATATTTTGCTTGATAGTGTGGCTGGATATAGAATTATCTTTCTTTCTTTTTTTGAGACAGAGCCTTAAGCTGTCACCTTGGATAGAGTGCCGTGGCATCACAGGTCACAGCAACCTCCAATTCCTGGGCTCAAGCGAGTCTCTTGCCTCTGCCTCCCAAGTAACTGGGACTACAGGCGCCCGCCACAATGCCCGGTCATTTTTGGTTGCAGCCATCATTGTTGTTTGGCAGGCCCGGGCTTGTTTCGAACCCACCAGCTCAGGTGTACGTGGCTGGCGCCTTAGCCTGTTGAGGCACAGGCGCCGAGCCTGGATATAGAATTTTCATTCAAAATAATTTTCTCTCTATAAAGACTCATGTAATAAATAGAAATTTCATTATTTTAACAACTGGCACCAGAATTTATCTAAGGGAAGAGACTGATACGCTCTCATGGGTGGAAAATAAGGATAGGAGCATTTGGGAGAGACCAGAAAGAAGAGGAAATCATCTACACCATTCACTCTGAGAGAAAGGGAAGAACTTGTACTGGCTCCCAAAAGGCAGAGGATTAGAGGGAGACACCGGAGGGGACATCTAATGCTCAATGTGAAGTGAACGTGTTATTGTGTGATGATCACAACTTCTTTGATAAGGTACCCCTCTCTTCAAGGAATGGAGCTTAATTCCCCTTCCCTTGAATATGGGTAGACTTAGTGAATAGGATCAAGCAGAAGTAATGGCATATGACTGTGGGTACTAGGTCATAAAAAGGCACTGTGGCTTCCCTCTTGGTTGCCTTTAAGAGAACTGGCAGTTTCTAATTCCTCTTTCTTGGAATGCTTGCTTTGGGGGAAGCCAGTTGCCATATAGAAGTCTGATTACCCTGAGACTGCCATGCTTGGAGGAAGCCCAAGCTAGCCACATGGAAGTGTGGCATCGCAGAAAGACACTCCACCTGCCTCCATCTATCCAGCCAGACGTGGAAGTAAAGGAACCATGTTGGACATTCTTGTCCCAGAAACCACATCATGGAGAAGAAATGAGGCCCCAGTTATATGGCCCCAGTTGAACTGTCCCAGCCATGTTAGGCACCATAGCTAATGTCTCAGATGCCCAATCACAGAGATGAGCTAGCCATACTCTGCCCTGCCCAGTTCCTGAGCCACAAAAGCATGAATATATAAAACGGTTGTTGTTTATGCTATTAAGTTTTAAGGTGGCTTCTTATACAGCAATAAACAACCACAGAACAATCACATAGTTTATAAATGTTAAATGAATTCAGGTATTCTATAAAAAAAAATTTACTAAACATCATTTCTTCATTGCAAAAGTAACACCTGCCTTTGTGTCGTGTTCAAGTATTGTTTAGGACTGGAACCTTGTATTATTTATCTTAATAGCTCCAGTACCTAGCACAGGGCCTGGTCTTCCAGAGGCTTGATAAAAGTTTATTGAATGAGTGGCTCCTGCCTTCCTTCCTTCTTCCTTTTCTTTCTTTCTTTCTTTCTTTTTTTTTTTTTTTGAGACAGAGTCTTACTTTGTCACTCTCGGTAGAGTGCTGTGGTGTCACAGATCATAGCAACTTCCAGCTCTTGCTTGGGATTAGGCGATTCTCTTGCCTTAGCCTCTCAAGTAGCTGGGACTATAGGCACCTGCTACAATGCTCGGCTATTTTTTGTTGCCTTTTGGCCAGGGCCAGGTTTTAACCTATCACCCTCAGTATATGGGGCCGGCGCCCTACTCACTGAGACACAGGCACTGCCCTTCCTTCTCTTTGCTAGCTCCTCACTTGCATTTATTTATATATTTATTTTCCGGGGGTGGGGGGGTGTTCTCCCTCTGTTATCCAGGCTGGAGACCAGTGGCACAATCATAGCTCGTTGCAGGCTTAAACTCCTGGGGCTCAAGCAATTTTCCTGTCTCAGACTCCTGAGTTGCTGAAGCTATAGGTTCATGCCATTATTCTTACCTAATTAAAAAAAAATTTATTTATTTTTTTGAGACAGAGTCTCACTAGGTCTTACTTGGTAGAGTGCTGTGGTGTCACAGCTCACAGCAACCTCAAACTCTTGGGCTTAAGCGATTCTCTTGCCTCAGCCTTCCAATTAGCTGGGATTATAGGTGTCCACCACACGTTGGCCCAGCTATTTTTTTGTTGCAGTTGGCTTGTTGTTTAGCTGGCCTGGGCTGGGTTTGTACCAGTCAGCCTTGGTGCATGTGGCCAGTGCTGTAAGCACTGTATTATGGGTGCTGAGCCTAAAAAAAATTTTTTTAGAGGTGGGGGTCTCACTATGTTGCCCAGGCTGGTCTTTAACTCCTGAGCTCACGTGATCTTACCTTGGCCTCCCAAAGTGCTGGGATTATAAGCATGAGCCATTGCAACCACCCCCCACCTCACATTTAAAAGGAGGTCAAGTCCTAAAAGTTCTCCAGTGATGTTTTATGGGTTGAGTCTCAGCTGCTTTGGGGGTCAAGAGAGAACTGGGCAGGTCTCAGGCTGAAGGGTACTAGCCTCCCCCATTCCAAGTCCCTCTGAGCACTTACCATGATTGCAACTGAGTCTGTGTCTTACACAAACTGAACTCTGATTATAATTTCAAGTATAACAGCTTTGGGGCACTGTGGAGGCTTTAGGAATATAGCAGCTACAATGTTGTGAGGAATTTGGAGGGGGAGAAGTCTCTGGGTGCTGACCAGCTATCTGGCCTTGGGCACATCCTCCCCTCTGACATAGTTTCCTCCAAATGAGTGTCCTTTGCCAACGCTCAGTCTGGGAAAACCTGAGGTCGTTCAAAGTAGGGTCTGGCAATGCTCCAAAATGCCAGGAACAAGTTTGCCCCTCTGATGTTTCAAATTCTTCAGAAAATGTGGGCTGACACTGAGGAAAGAGCAAGTTACAAAACACTCTGTACAGACCGTTCCCTGTTTGTAACTTTACCCAATCTCAGCATAGAACCAAGGTAGCAAAGACTGTTTGCCAATGTGTTATCTGTGGTTATCTGTGTGGGCTGTAGGAAATTATTCTGGGAAATTTTAATTTTCTTTCCATGCTTCCAAATTTTCTACAATGAATATCTATTGCTTTTCACAATCAAGAAATTAAAAATATTAAAGCAGACCACTTGGCACATGTCCTTTGTCACCCTTAATAAGTACATAAGTTGCTTCTAGGTAGAAGTAAAAAAGAGATGAATTATCTATGCAGCCTTGTAGGTAGAGATAGTGGCATTTTCTTATTAGTTTTCCATTGCTGTGTAACAAATTACCACAAACTTTGTGGCTTGAACCAGCATACATTTATCATCTCACAATTTCTGTGGTTAAGAGTCCAGGCATGGCTTAGCTGAGTCCTCTGTTCAGGGACTTTTAAGGCTCACAAGGCAGCTTCTGGACAGAGTGCATTCTCATCTGGGGGTATAAACAGGGAGGAATCCATTTTAAAGCTCTCTCAGGTTGTTGGTAGAATTCAGTTCTTTGCAGCTTTGGGCCAGAGGGTCCCTTCTTCTTGTTGTCCTTTGGTTGAAAGTCACCATCAGCTCTTAGAGGCCACCCACAGTTTCTTGCCATGTGGACTTTACCAATATGGCCACTGTTTTCAATAAAGCAGCAAGGAGAGCCTTCAGAGTAAGTCTGCTAGCAAGATGGAGTCATATATGATGCAATGTGATCACAAGGCAACAGCCTATCACCTTTGCCAGACACTACTGGTTAGAAGTAGATCACAAGGGTAGAGTGTGGTGGCTCACTCTGGGAGGCCGATGCAGGTGGATTGCCTGAGCCCACAGGTTTGAGACCAGCCTGAGCCAGAGCCAGACCCTATCTCTAAAAATAGCCAGGTGTTGTGGCAGGTGCCTATTGTCCCAGCTACTTGGAAGGCTGAGGCAAGGGAATTGCTTGAGCCCAAGAGTTTGAGGTTGCTGTAAGTTATAAGGCCATGGCACTCTACCAGGGTGACAAAATGAGACTCTGTCTGAAAAAAAAAAAAAAAAAAGTAGATCACAAATCCTGTTTCCAATGATGGTGGCAACTGGCCTATGTTTGAGGAATACAGGGGTAGGTCAGACAGCTTCAAATCCAGGCCTTGCCACTTTCTAGCTATAGGCTCTTAGGTCGGAGACTCCTCCTTCCAGCCAAAGTGTCTTCATCTCATGTAACATCGCAAGTTAGTAAAAGAAAATATAAAACACCTCTGGTGTTAGCAGCTCCTGCTCCCAGCCCAGCCAAGCAAAAGGAGGCTAACATTGTTGTCTATACCCCATCTGGGGGTTTCCTTAGTGATTGGTGTTTCAGGGCCCTGGAAAGGTTTGAAATAAGAAGGGGACAAGGGTTTGAGTTTGTTCAAGCAGGGTGGAGACCTAAATTATGCTTGTCTTCACATCTGGAGAAAGTGAGGGTCCAGGTAGCTTTGAGGTCAATTGGAGGACTGGATATTGCAAGAAGGAAAAGCAATCCTGATCCTGGTCTCCAATAGCAGATGAAGGAGGAGCTTTTCCTCCCTCATTAGGGAGGGCTATGGAATAAATTCATACCAGAAACACATCAAATAACATGTTGTGCGTAGGGCGGTACCTGTGGCTCAGTGAGTAGGGCGCCGGCCCCATATACCGAGGGTGGCAGGTTTGAACCCGGCCCCAGCCAAACTGCAACAAAAAAATAGCTGGGCGTTGTGGCGGGTGCCTGTAGTTCCAGCTACTCAGGAGGCTGAGGCAAGAGAATTGCCTAAGCCCCAAAGCTGGAGGTTTCTGTGAGCTGTGACGCCACAGCACTCCACTGAGGGCAACAAAGAGAGAATGTCTCAAAAAAAAAAAAAGATGTGTGTAAATTGCAGAGCATAGTGCCTGGAACACTCAAAGGGTTTGATAAATGGAAGCTATTATTCTATTATTAAAATCTCCTGGTCTGAGTGGCTAAAATGCTTCTGTTCTTATTCATTCACCATCGTGGGTCCATTGTTTTCCAGACTGAAAGAGGTAAGTAGTTTGGAGGATGAGGTTTTGGTTAGAAGACTGGGTGGAAGACCACTGACAAGCTAACAGACCTCGGTTTTCCTCCTCTGGAATGTTCTGAATATCAACTGAATTAATAAAGGCAGAGAGCTTAGCTCTGTTCCCAGCCCTAATTATCCATATTATCATGTATTGTAATGATGATACCCAATGACAGCCAGAACTGGGAGACTGGGTAGCACAGGTGTGTTTTAGATCTTTAACCAAAAGGTATTTGAAAGAAATATACCATCAAGGTGGGATTCCTTGGCATTCAACCTGCACAGTCACACAGGGCTCCATGCTCAGAAGGGCTTCATATTTGGTTTAATGCTCTGCTGTCACCATCTTGAAAGTCTTATTAATTTTTGAACAAGGGGGCCTTACAGTTTCATTTTACACTGGACCCTACAAGTTGCATGTCCTGTATACCTTATCTTTTTTTTTTTTTTTTCAGTGACAGAGTCTCACTTTATCGCCCTCGGTAGAGTGCCATGGCATCACACAGCTCACAGCAAACTCCAAGTCCTGGGCTTAGGTGATTCTCTTGCTTCAGGCTCCCAAGTAGCTGGGACTATAGGCACCCACCACAATGCCCGGCTGCCCGGCTATATTTTTGTTGTAGTTCAGCTGGGGCCTGGCTTTTTTTTTGAGACAGAGCCTCAAGCTCTCACCCTGGATAGAATGCTGTGGCATCACAGCTCACAGCAACCTCCAATTCCTGGGCTCAAGTGAGTCTCCTGCCTCTGCCTCCCAAGTACCTGGGATCACAGGCGCCCACCACAACACCCGGCCATTTTTTTGGTTACAGCCGTCATTGTTGTTTGGTGGTTCCGGGCTGGATTCGAACCCACCAGCTCAGGTGTACGTGGCTGGCGCCTTAGCCCATTGAGCCACAGGCGCTGAGCCACTGGGGCCTGGTTTGAACCCACCACTCTCTGTATATGGGGCCGGCCCCCTACTCACTGAGCCACAGGCGCTGCCCTATATACTATATCTTGATCCCAGTTCTAGTTAACAATCTGCACGTGACATTTTCAAATTTCTTATAGCTCTTTATCTTGTATGAGTCATTTTTCTTTAAGAGGCAGGATGTTACTCTGTCACCCAGGCTACAGTGCAATGGCACAGTCATAGCTCACTGCAACCTCAAACTCCTCAGCTCAGGTGATCCTCCCATTTCAGCCTCCCAAATAGCTAGAACTTTGGTGTGCGCCACAGTATTTTGCTAATTTTTAAAAAAAATTTTTGTCGGCAGCGCACGTGGCTCAAAGGCGCCGGCCCCATGTGCTGGAGGTGGTGGGTTCAAACCTGGCCCCGGCCAAAAACTGTAAAAAATAAAAAAATAAATAAAAATAAAAAAAAAATCTTAAAAAATTTTTTTTTGTAGAGACATGGTCTTATTACATTGCCAGGTGATCTCCATCTACTAGCATCAAGCGATTCTCCCGAAGTGCTGGGATTATAGGTGTGTGCCACTGTGCTAATCTTGTATGAGTCTTGATAGATCTTGAGCAGCCTTCCTTCATATGAAATTTCACAAGGCAGAGGTAGAAGGTGAACACTATAGGATTAGAGAAAGGGGCCAGGGAAGTGTGTTAAGGATCCCCTCCACACGGATATGGCACCCATGGAAGTGTAAAAGAAGGTGGTTTCCTCTAAGGCCCAAGTGGGAGGCACATGAGAGCTTGACTCAAGTTTTCTAAGTGGAACGAAGACCAGGGAATTAGAAAGCAAGCAAGGAGCGGGGAACAAGCAGGTTCTGTCTTTCCTTCTTTGGCTGTTAGGTCCTAAGCACAAGTGCAGAGAATGAAGCAAGAGTATCCTCTTATCGTAAAACAGGTCTACATAGGCAAGAACAGGCTCTGGGAAGCTGTCAGGACTCAATGCTATTGGAACAAGGCTCTTTGCCTTAAAAGAAGGAACTAGGGGAGGTATCTAGGCAAAGAGCCATAAACACAGCCTGAGCCCTCTTTCCCTTTTTGGGTGCCTCAGGCATGAGGAAAAAGCAATCCATTTGGCGAAGTGCTAAGAACAACTTGGTATCAATTTGCTTTTCGGCCCAAGCCAAGGATGTGGGCTGAAATACACTCGAGGTTTCTTGAAATTTTTCCATATTCATTTTGATTGCTTTAAGTTTTCCCACAGTTAGATACAATGAACCATCTCAGAGTGGTTGGATGTGGCCCACTCCTCTGTAGGACCTGCAAGGAGAGTTGCTATTCTCTTCCTACAGGCTGCCTTTTGTTGAGACCTCATCCAGGGCCTGCCTCTGGGACTGTCTTCTTGGACTGTCTCAGATCAGTGGTGGTGGTGGCAATAGTGGGTATGTGCACATTTAAGTTATGCTGGACTCCGATTTCATGCTTGCTTTGACACACATTTTCCAAAATTTGTGATGTAACCTAAAGGATCACATTGGAAAAATGAATACACACAGAGTATACTTTAGTGTAATTGTGTTTGTCCCATGGTAACCAGAGGATTTATTTTTTAAATCCTCTGGTGTGTGTCCTGAAAATATAAGTTGAGTGTTGTTTTGAGAACTGTCATTAACATCTTCTGGGCATGTAAACGAATATTTATATCTGAAATCTGAGCTTAATGGTCATCCTGTCTCTCACCTCCATGGAAGCCCCACTCTGTGCACATTCCTGAGTTCTGAACCCGTAAAACAGCCTCTGGACTTGAATACTTTTCTCTGGCCAAACCATCTTCTCCCTAACTCCAAACAATCTCAGGCATCTTCTAAACTTGAGAAATC
Source organism: Arctocebus calabarensis (assembly GCA_963573935.1). NCBI lineage: Eukaryota > Metazoa > Chordata > Mammalia > Primates > Lorisidae > Arctocebus > Arctocebus calabarensis. The sequence goes on from CAUYON010017536.1 coordinate 10,351, forward strand.
GGAGCTCCTGTTTCAAAAAGGCAAAGCACCTAATAAGGCAAATGTGATTCTAGTGTTTTTCTTTCCCACTTCTGTTGACTCAGGAAAATGGTAATAATGAGCCCAAGGGTCTCCAGGGCCCTCAGTATTTGCCACTTGGTGAAATCATTGATCTGGCTTCAACCCATTTGGTTTCAGCCCATTTACCTGACCTAATGACTGGGTCTGATTTCAACTACTTTCCCCAAGAACTTAGAGGCCTGTTAATTCAGGATGGCAACCTGGGATAAAGCTGTTAGATCTTCCAGCATATCCTCATAGTGCAGAATTATACCTGAACAGAAAAGTACCTTTTATTCTTTTTTTTTTTTTTTTGAGACACAGCCTCAAGCTGTCACCCTGGATAGAGTGCTGTGGCATCACAGCTCACAGCAACCTCCAATTCCTGGGCTCAAGTGAGTCTCTTGCCTCTGCCTCCCAAGTAGCTGGGACTACAGACACCTGCCACAACGCCCGGCCATTTTTTGGTTGCAGCCGTCACCGTTGTATGGTGGGCCCGGGCTGGATTCGAACCCGCCAGCTCAGGTGTACGTGGCTGGCACCTTAGCCCGTTGAGCCACAGACGCCAAGCCAGTACCGTTTATTCTTATTGGTGAGAAGGAAAGGGACTCTTAAGTCTGTGACTTAAGTAAGCCTATAGCTTTTATAACAAGGAGCAGTCAAGCATGTGGGGCCTTGATCTGACTCAGTCAGTGAAGTGGTATGCCATTCACCCATTTGAAGTGTGTCCAAACTTCCAAGACTGGGTGCCTGCACTGTGACAGATGAGGAAAGACTTATTTCTATCAATGAGAACTGGACCTTATTTGCAGTTGGTATTAAAAAAATGGCAAGGCAGCTGGGCATAGTGGCTCATACCTGTAGTCCTAGCACTCTGGTAGGCTTGAGCTCATAAGTTTGAGACCAGCCTGAGAAAGAGCAAGACCCCATCTCTACTAAAAATAGTGGGTAGGGAGCCGACCCCATATACTGGCCCTGGGCAAACTGCAACAAAAAAATAGCCAGGTGGTCTGGCAGGCACCTGTAGTTCCAGCTACTCGGGAGGCTGAGGCAAGAGAATCACCTAAGCCCAGGATTTGGAGGTTGCTATGAGTGGTGATGCCACAGCACTCTACTGAGGGTGATAAAGTAAGTCTCTAAAAGAAAAAAAACAAAGAAAAACTGAGGCCAGAGGCTCCCTTGAGCCCAAGAGTTGGAGGTTGCTGTGAGCTATGATGACACCATGGCACTCTATCCAGGGCCACAGCTTGAGATGGTCTCGAGAAAAGGACTGGCTGGAGGTCTTCTAGGGCATTGTCACCTTAATACCATTATTACTAACAACAGCCATTTGCTGAGGGCTTACTGTGTGCCAAGTACTGTGTTCAGCACTGTGTTCATCATCTGACTCCCTAATCCTCATCATCTGTGAGGTAGTGACTGATGCTACTCTTTGATGACTAAAGAAACAGGCTCAGATATAACGTTAAGAAGCTTGCCAGCCTCCTCAGCTTTACTAGTGCAGAAATCTGCTTGGCTCAGTCTACTGGAATTAAGAGGTTCTAAGTTTCTGCCTCTTCTAAATTGATCTGATTTCCTAAACATCTTTCTGTGTCAGGTGCTGGTAATAAGTCGAATTGAGATGGTTTAGTCAAGAATCTTTTCATTTCATGAGAAGGCAACTCCAACAGAATAAGCAAAAATTTAATCTACTGCCTTGCAAAATGTCTGGGGTGAGTTTAGTTTCAGGCATGGTTGGATCCAGGAAACAACAATGTCGTTAGGATTGGTAGTTCCCAGCATAGGTTCCATTCTCAGATGGGCAATCTCCTTGTGGTGGTAAGAGGGCTACCAGTAGTATCAGGCTTGCAATCTTATAGTTCTAAATTCAGTGGATTAAAAATAAAAGAAAATGCCCCTCAACCCCTAGATTAGCTCTATTTGTACAAAATCAGCATGGTTTGGATCATATACTCACTCATTATTCAGCTACCCAGACTAACCAGCTGTGGTGCTCTGGTCAATTAGAGTTATATACCCACCTGTGGAGCCAGGGATAGTGAGCACGTGGACAGAAAGTGGAGGAGTGGAAACTCATAGGGCAACTGATATGCCCTTGTCAGAAGAAGTGGAGATGGATGCTGGGTAGACAAAAGCAATAGGTGTTCCTAGCAATGGGACTCTTGGAGCATAAACAGTCAATCTAGCTAATAAAGCAAGGGGCCAATTTATTAACTTATGATGGGAGATACAAAGCTGATTTATGACCCAAAAAGCTAAGCACCTGGGATCTCTTGTTACTAAGTCCAGCTAGGGGCAGGTCAAACAAGTAGCATAAAATTAGAACAAATGAAATCAATGTTTCTAAGAAATAGCTCCATCAAACTATTTGTGACAAATTAGGTTCTGTTGTGAGGGACAGAAAACCTTAAATACCAATGATGTAAAGAGGACAGAAATTTGTCTTGTAAATGAAGTCTGGAGGTAAGCAGTTTGGATCCCTCTGTGTTAATCAGGAACCTAAGTTCTTTCTATCTTGTTGCTTCATCATCAGTCAAATATACCTCCCTCTCCTTCATGGTCCAACAGTAACGCGTTCAAGTTTTAGCCATCAAGTCCACATTCTGGCGAGGAGGGTGGAGAAAGAAGGAGGATGAAGGCACAGTCCTTTTTAAGGACAAGTACCAGAAGATGCACATGTTCAACTAGCTAAAATTTAGTCAGTGGGTTATAATAACATACGTTCCAGGGAGGCTGACAAATGTGGTGAATAGAGGGAGACAAGTAGTCTTTGTCAGAATGTGCACCGTAATGAATAACCCTTTCTCTGCTGTAGGAAGTGGCTTATCCAAAAGTTGAGGACTAGTCACTTGGAACCCAAGCATATTCAACAGACAACCCTGGATATAAGACATAGCCGTTCATTGCCCTCTTTTTTGACCATCACTTTTCTATTAAAATATTCTAATTTAAAATAGTTCAGGTACACTTCAATTGCTTTTAAAGTTATTTCCCTAGGCGGCGCCTGTGGCTCAGGCGGTAGGGCGCCAGCCCCATATACTGAGGGTGGCGGGTTCAAACCCAGCCCCGGCCAAACTGAAACAACAACAAAAAAATAGCCAGGCGTTGTGGCAGGTGCCTGTAGTCCCAGCTACGGGAGGCCGAGGCAGGAGAATTGCCTAAGCCCAGGAGTTGGAGGTTGCTGTAAGCTGTGTGACGCCACAGCACTCTACTTAGGGTGACAAAGTGAGACTCTGTCTCTACAAAAAGAAAAAAAAAATTTCCCTTAGAAACTGGTAAACTTTTAAAAAATGTCATGTATTTCCCACAACCAATGAAACAATGCCAATATGTATAAAACATCGATTTTCTTTAAACCTCTTAATTTGAACTTTAATAGCTTATTGTGTCTTTCCACTTTCATGCTCATTTAGGCACATTTGTAGTTTTCCTTATTTTCACAAAAAGTGGATTATCATGATATACGTTACTCTATAATCTTTTTACTTCAGATATACATCATGGGGGGGGGGGTGGCGCCTTTGGCTCATTGAGTAGGGTGCTGGCCCCATATACCGAAGGTGGTGGGTTTAAACCCAGCCTTGGTCGAACTGCAAAATAGAAAAATAGCCAGGCCCAGCTACTCGGGAGGCTGAGGCAAGAGAATTGCCTAAGCAAAGGAGTTGGAGGTTGCTGTGAGCTGTGTGATGCCACAGCACTCTACTGAGGGTGATAAAGTGAGACTCTGTCTCTACCAAAAAAAAAAAATACATCATAGGGTGGCGTTGTGGTTCATACTTGTAAGCCCACCACTTTGGGAGGCTGAGGCAGGAGGATCGCTTAAGGCCAAGAGTTTGAGAGCCTGGGCAACATAGGGAGACCCCTTCTCTATAAAACAATAGAAAAACTAGCTGGGCTTGGTGGCATGTGCCTGTTGTCCCAGCTACTTGGGAGGCTGAGGCAGGAGGACTGCTTAAGCCCAGGAGTTTGAGGTTGTAGTGAACAGCCCAGGTGACAGACTGAGACCTTGTCTCAGGAAAAAAAGAGAAATTAATGTATAATGGACATACCATGGTTTAGGAGCTAGAGATCTGACTCATTCTTTTTAACAGTTGCATAATACTTCAGAGTATAGATTTTTATAGCTGACTCAACTATTTCCCTTTGATGGACTCTCTAATCATTTCCATTTTTCTGCTACCGCAGGCCATGTTGCAGTAAACTTCTTATACTGATGTCCTTATATCTTGGTACTTTCAGTTCTTTGAGATAGTCTTCAAAGTAAGCCTGCTGGGTTAAAATGTACATATTTTAAAATTTAAATTGATATTGTCAGATTGTCTTCTAAAAAGACTAGAACAATCTACATTCTCACCAACAATGTACAGAAGTTTTCATTACCCTAATTCTTACCAGCACTGTAGGTTTTTGTTCTTTTAAATCTTTCCATTTGACATGTAAGAAATGGTACCTGTTGCTTTCATGTCTATCTCACTGACCTCATTGATCCTCCTTCATATGCTTAGCAAAATGTAGAAGAGGATAATGTCAAAGCACAGACTCCAGTCAGATCACCTGAATTTGAATCATAGCTCCATCATCTATTGTATGACATGGGCAAGTTACTTTATACCTCTGAACCTGTTTCCTTAGCTGTAAAACACAGATAATATTACCTATCTCATAAATTGTGAGGATTAAATGAGAACAACATTGAGCAAGCACTAAAGAAATGGTTAGGCTTGGCGCCTGTGGCTCAAGGGGCTAAGGCACCAAGGTGCCAGCCACGTACACTTGAGCTGGCGGGTTCGAATCCAGCCCGGGCCCGCCAAACGATGACGGCTGCAACCAAAAAATGGCCGGGCGTTGTGGCGGGTGCCTGTGGTCCCAGCTACTTGGGAGGCAGAGGCAAGAGACTCACTTGAGCCCAGGAATTGGAGGTTGCTGTGAGCTGTGATGTCAGCACTCTCTCCAGG
>CAUYON010017537.1:0-18548 GCA_963573935.1 Arctocebus calabarensis
GGTTTATAATCCTCGCATCAGGGTTGAGTCCCTTTTGGTGACAGCTATTAGTAAAGCTTCAGCTCAACAAAGAGCTGGTCGAGCTGGACGTACCAGACCTGGGAAATGCTTCAGACTTTACACAGAGAAAGCTTACAAAACAGAAATGCAGGATAATAGCTATCCTGAGATTTTACGTTCTAATTTAGCATCAGTTGTGTTACAGTTGAAGAAACTTGGTATTGATGATTTGGTGCATTTTGATTTTATGGATCCCCCAGCTCCTGAAACTCTGATGCGAGCCCTGGAACTTTTGAATTATCTTGCTGCTTTAAATGATGATGGAGATCTTACTGAATTGGGATCCATGATGGCAAAGTTTCCTCTAGATCCACAGCTCGCTAAAATGGTTATTGCAAGTTGTGACTACAACTGTTCTAATGAGGTCCTATCTATTACTGCTATGTTGTCAGTCCCACAGTGTTTTGTTCGCCCCACAGAGGCCAAGAAAGCCGCAGATGAAGCCAAGATGAGATTTGCCCACATAGATGGAGATCATCTGACACTGCTGAATGTCTACCATGCTTTTAAACAAAATCATGAATCGTTTCAGTGGTGTTATGACAACTTCATTAACTACAGGTCCCTGATGTCTGCAGACAATGTACGCCAGCAGTTATCTCGAATTATGGACAGATTCAAATTGCCTCGTCGAAGTACTGACTTTACAAGCAGGGACTATTATATTAATATAAGAAAAGCTTTGGTTACTGGGTACTTTATGCAGGTGGCACATTTAGAGCGAACAGGGCATTACTTAACTGTGAAAGATAACCAGGTGGTTCAGTTGCATCCCTCTACTGTCCTTGACCACAAGCCTGAGTGGGTGCTTTATAATGAGTTTGTGCTAACAACGAAGAATTACATCTGGACGTGTACAGATATCAAGCCAGAGTGGTTGGTGAAAATTGCCCCTCAATATTATGACACAAGCCATTTCCCACAGTGTGAAGCAAAGAGACAGTTGGACCGCATCATTAACAAACTTCAATCCAAGGAAGAGTCACAGTACTGAATTCAAAGCTTAGAACTGAAGGTACTCAGAGGACAGCTTTAAAAGATGAATGAACTCAAAAGTTCAAGTTGTGCTCTTCACGTTGGTTCAATAATGGCCTTTATTTGAAAGCTTTTAATTTTTCTGTACAATAAATATTCCATTCTGATTTCATAAATTAAACATTTATGCCTCCCTTTTGTGTTGACACTGTAGTTCATACTGGAAAAGTTGATCAATGTTTTGCAGTTTGTTGAAAGTACTTCTATATATAACAATGTTTTAAGCATTTCTTTAGAAATGGTTGAAAATGCTTCTAAAATGTGATTATCGACCATGGTATGCATGATCGGTGTAATTGTTGACATTCCTTTTAGAAGTTGTGAAATGTTACAACTTGTGCTTATGTAGACACAATCTTCTGTCTCAGTACAGAGGCACTGACTTCAATAAAGTCTATTTATACTAAATAATAATAATAATGATATATTTTCCTTTGGTTAGATTCCAGAAAGGGGTGTTGTTAGATCAGATGGTAGGTTTACTTTTAGATTTTAAGGAATCTCCATACTTTTGATTATAGGTGTTGTACTAATGCACATTCCCACTGACAGTGTATCAACATACCTTTTCTTAATTGTGACTATGCCAACATCAGTTTTTTATAACTTTTTAAATAATGACCATTCTGAAAGGGGTAAGGTGGTAGCTCATGGTGGTTTTAATTTGTACTTTCCTAAAGATTAGCGAATTTTATTTTTGTTTTTTTGTTATATATTTATTGGCCATTTGTACCTCTTTCTTTAAAAAGATTTTTTGTGCCATTTTCCCACTTTATAATGGGATTATTTGAGAATTTGAGCTCCGTAGATAATGTATATTTGGGGTTTGACAGATGCACAGTTTATGAATATATTCTATTCTTCTCATTTTTTAGTTGTCTATTTACTCTGCTGATTATTTCTTTTACTGTACAGACCATCTTTAGTTTAATTAGGTTTAATTTGTTTATTTTAATTTTATTGCATTTGCTTTGGATATCTTAATCATACATTTTTTTTGCCTTGGTCAATATGCAGATGTGGTTTCCCTAGGTTTTCCTTTAGAATTTTTATAGTTTTAGGGCTTAGCTAAAAGTCTTTAATCCACTTTGAGTTAATATCCACATGTGGTGAGAGATAGGGATCCATTTTTATTTCTGCACATGGCTTACCAATTTTCCCAGCATCATTTAATGAGTAGGGTATCCTTTCTCCAGTATACTGTTACTGCCTTCATTGTCAAAAATCACTTGGTTCTAAGTATATGGATTTATTTTTGTTTTCTCTATTTTGTACCATTACTCTATGTCTATTTTTATACCAGTATCATGGTGTTTTGATTACTTTAGCCTTGTAATATAATTTGAAGTCAGGCAATAAGATTACTCCTCTTTTTTATTTTCTTTTTGCTTATGGATCTTTGGGTTATTTGTACTTTTTACTTGGTTTCATGTAAATTGTGGGTTGTTTCTCTAGTTTTGTCAAAATTGGAATTGGTATTTTGATAGGAATTGTATTGAATCTATACATTGCTTTTGGCAGTATGGTCATTTTAATAATATTGATCCTTTCAATTCATGAGTATGGGATGTTTTTCCATTGATTTGTGTCATCTATGATTTATTTTGTCAATCTTTTGTAAATTTTTTTATGTATAGGTCTTTCACCTCTTTCAATGAACATATTCCTGGATATTTTCTTCTTTGTTATTATAAGTTGGATAGTTTTTATTTTGTTCTCAGCTGGTTGTTACAGGTATATAAAAATTTTCCTGATTTATGTACATTGATGTCATAACCTGAGACTGAGCCACAATTAAAGCATAATCAATATGGTGTCCAATTCCTGATCTTGGGTCTGGATGGGAAGGTAAGCAATACTGTACAGGGTGGCATCCCAGTGCTCTACCCTTGGAAAGTTTCCATATTGCTTCCCACAGCACTGCTTTTGTTTACAAGAATAAGGAGGCTCTCCAACAGTTTAAAAGCCAACAGTCTGCCACAGAAGCATCCCAACCAACTGTTTCTAGGGAAATCCAAGTCCCTCAGGGATAAATCACTTTGTTTCCTTCATCTTAAGTGCCCTAGTTTCACCCCTGGGGTTCTTTGGTAGGTTCTGGTGCTTATTTCTCAGTATCTATCTTGGACCATGCTTATTCACCTGTACATTTGGTTCTTCTTTCTGACAAATGGTGAATAAAGTCTATAGTCAGCATCTCGAGAAACCCTTTCTCAAACTTTTACTTATTTATTTATTTTGCAGTTTTGGCCAGGGCTGGGCTTGAATCCGCCACCCCCATATATGGGGCTGGTGCCCTACTCCTTGAGCCACAGGCACCACCTGCTTTCTCAAACTTTTAAAATCAGTTTCAACAGCAAAATGACTACATCTGGTTCATATAATCATAAACATTCATATTAACATTTTCACTCATCATAATGGATGATAAGAATGATGACCCAAATTCTTCAAATTTATCTTTCTGATTTAATTCTGCCCAAATAATTGTCCTGAAAAATTCTGACAATGTTTATTTTTTCCATCCTTCACTTTCATTTTACTTATATACAAGACACAAATAAGTACAAAATTTCTAATTACAAAATTGTCCTCTTGGGAAGGGAGCAAATAGAAGAATAAAGACTTCTCCTTACCATACACTCACAATGTTATAGGAGGAAGATGAATTCAGCTGCCTCTGGCAGAGGGATAATGCCCAAAACCCTCACTCCAGGGGCACACCAAAGCAACAGGGGACTCCAGGAGCCAATGAGAAGATCTGGAGCTGGGGAAGACCAGCACAGAAGGCAAGTGCATGGGTACAATCAAAGGCCAGCTGACCCTGCAGTGGAGGAATAGAGATAAAAATGGGCTCTCCTTAGCTGGGCGCTGTGGTGGGCGCCTGTAGACCCAGCTACTCAGGAGGCTGAGGCAAGAGAATCGCTTAATCCCAGGAGCTGGAGGTTGCTGTGAGCAGTGTGACGCCACGGCACTCTACCCAGGGCGATAAAGTGAGACTCTGTCTCTACAAAAAAACAAAAAAAAACAAAAACAAACAAAAAAAAACAAACAAACAAAAAATGGGCTCTCCTGCAGGTTTTTTTTTTTTTTTTTTTTGACTGGACTGCTTACTGGAGCTCCCTTGTAAAGACTTAAGTGAGAGAGTAAAGTTGAATAGCATTCAACTGGGACTGAATGACCAGACAGGGTGGAACTCCCATCAGCTTGGCTACTATCAAGGTGCTTCCATTGTGGGAGGAACACCTGGAAGAAACAGTCTGCAGTGTCCTAGGGCACAGCTGGGTTTGGCGCACCTGCTGAGCTCAGGTAGCCATCCTTTGGGTGAGTTGGACAGCTCCCACTTCTCTAAGAAACCCACTTTGTTATCAGGGGGCATCCTGGAAGACCAAGATATGTCTCCTAAGAAAGCTGGTGAAAGCATCAGGACCCCAATCCTATGGGAACTGAATGTTAGTGAAAAGAGCAAGACTTTATTCCAGGCAAATAAATCAAGAAGAGAGAACCAAGTCTCTTCCACAATTAGATAGTGGATTCTGACCCACCATATACAGCAAAACCAGCATGAGTATTTTGCATCTAATAACACAACAACACCTCCTGTTGGATAGGGAACATATTAAAAACAAACAAACAACAACACATATATATTTTTTTCTTCTTTGCTCCTTATCTGAATATTTTCCTTAGTTATTGTTTGTTGTTGCTGCTGTTTGTTTTGTTAAGTTTGATTGTATTTTTAAGATTTCATCTTTACTTTCTTCAACATCAAGGGCTCTTCTATTTCTTCTACATTTTTTCCAGCTCCTTTCATTAATTCTTTCTTCATTACTATTCTCTTTTTGTTATTTTGGGTTGAAATTTTTCTAATTTTCTCAACTTCCCTCCATAAATTTTCCCATACAACAGCAACAATATTTTGTTTTTTTCTGCATCTTTTATATAAATTTACTCATAATTTTTCTTGACTTATATTATTTTTTTCTAATATGCTTTATTCTATTTAATTTTTTATTTTTTTTCATCTTGGCTTAGGACAAGTTCATTACAATGAGTTTTGGATATTTCATTTTATATTCTATTTATGGGACAGAGCCTTAATGTGAGGCCTGGGATGGAAGGTTATATCATGAGTCTGGCTCAAGGAGGCCTTCAACTCCTAGTCTAAGGTGTCCTTTTAGCTTTGGCCTTTGGATAGATGGTATTGGTAGGTCACAACTGCAACATACTGCTGATCTTTTTCTATAATTCATGGATGCAGGGGTCTTTCTTTTGCCAAGGCTGGCAAGCATGTTCTGATCTTGAGGGATTGACCTATCCTGGCCCCCCGGATTCCTTGAATTGTGGTTGTGGGTCATAGTAGCCTGCCAAACACCATTATTCTCCAACTATCTCTCATTTTTCTTCATGCTCTTCTTTTCTATTTTAATTTTTTTCTCCTTTCACCACCACACAATTTTTTTCTTTATCTTTTTATTTCCTACCCATCTTGCTCTTTACCCTTCTCTTCCCTTTGGTCTCATATCAAAAGGACAAATTAGCACCTAAGCACAGAAATTAGGTAATTTAAAAGAAGGAGATAGTGAGAGGAAAATTTAGGGGAAAGAAGTGAACAAGAAGAAAACACAAATGGGAAGGATCCAACAGAACAATTCTGGCAACATGAAAAACCAGAACAGAGCAACTCCAACAAGAAATTAAGAGTGAGCTACCATGAAGCATCACATCTCAAAAGAAATAATGGAAATGACAAAAAGAGAAGTTAAAATATGGATGGCAAAAACAGCAAAGGGAATTGAAGAGAAAGTGGACAATAATGAAAAGGAATTTTAAAAATGGAAGAAACATATGAAGAGATAGAAAGGATATAGCAGAGTTTAAGAAAGTGAGCAGTCAATCAGAGAAGTGAAATATGCAGTAGAAAGTATTGGTAAAATATTATACCATGGAGAATAAAGAACCTAAGAGCTAGAGTATAAAGCTCTTAAGCTAACCCAGGCATTTAAGGAGGAAGAAAATAAGAGAGAGAAAGCAGAACATTCACTCAGAGAATGACATGACTTTATGAAGCAGTCAAACAACAAAGTAGGTATCCCTGAAGGGCAGGAAGAACATCTCAAAGGAATAAAAACCATATGGGAAGATATAATAAATGAAAATTTCCCAAATGTTACCAAAGATTCCAACGCTCTCTTTTGAGAGAGATAAAAAACCCTGTATCATCTCAACAGAAACAGAGCATTTCCCAGGAATATTGCAATTAACCTATCCAAAATAAAGATGAAAGACAAAAATCTGCAAGAAGCCAGAAGTAAACATCAATTGACTTACAGGGGCAGACCCATAAGGGTGACAACAGCATTTTAACCTTTAATTTTCCAAGCCAGAACAAAATGGTCATTTACCTTTAACCTTCTTAATGAAAACAATTGTCAGCTCAGAAATCTACATCTGGCTAATCTAAGCTTCAAAAAATGGAGAAATCAAATCTTTTACTTATATGCAAACATTTAGGAAATTTGCCAAAGCAAGACCAACTCAAGTTAAGAAAGAAGGAGTTGTGTGATCCTGAAATCCCATTACTAGGCATCTAAATAAAAGAAGAAGAACCATTTTATCATAATGATATTTGCACTACATTGTTTATCACAGCTCAATTTACAATTGCCAAAGTATGGAAGCATCCTAAATGCCCACCAATCCAGGAATGGATTAACAAGTTGTGCTATATGTATGCCATAGAATACTATTCACCCATTAAAAACATAGAGACTTTACATTTTCTTGTATTAACCTGGAGAAAGTTCTAACAAATTTTTCTTAGTAAAGTATCACAAGATTGGAAAAGCAAGAATCCAATGTACTCAATTCTAATATGAAGCCAGTATATGATCCAATACACAAAAGACAAATTCAAATCAACTCAGGTGGGGAACAGGAGAATGAGTGTGAAAGAAGAGAGGAGAAGGAAGGGGACATGGAGGTTATGACATATGGCACATCATCAGGTTTGGACACAATGACAGGAGGGACTTTGCCTAATAAATACAATCAGTGTAACCTAATTCTTTGTACTTTCCATGAACCTCCAACAAATAGAAGAAAGAATGAATGAAAAGCATGCACACTTCTTTCTGGCCAAAGGAATGATACAAGAGAAGATTTATGCACCCATCTTCAGTGCTCCCAGATTTATAAAATAGACCTTAATTTGTCTGAGCAATATGATATCCTATAATAACATAAAAGCTGGGGACTTTAATACCCCCTCTAACAGAAATGGATAGACCCTCTAAACAGAAAGCAAACAAGGATAAAAGAGACTGAAATATTATTCTAGAACAATGAGACATAATAAACAGAAAAACACACCATCCTGAAGTTTAGGAACATACTTTCTGCTCATCAGTCTATGGAACTTACTGCAAAATAAGTCATATCCTAAGACACAAATTAAAATTCAATAAAATTAAAAGAATTGAAATTATTCATTGTATCTTTTCAGACAACAAGGCAATAATGGTAGAACTCAACACTAACAAATTTTTTCTTTCCTAACTAAAGTCATGGAACTAAACAATCTTTTTCTAAATTACAATTGAGTAGAGGAGGAGATAAATTAGAAAATAATTAAATTCCTTGAACATAACAACAAGGAAACCATAGGCTACAAAAGCCCATGGATATCTATAAAAGTAGTCCTAAGAGGGAAATTTATTACATTACATGCCCACTCTGAATAAACAGAGAGAGAATCAATCAACAACCTAATGAATCATCTCAAGAAAATGGAAAAAGATGAGAAATTCAATCCCAAACCTACAAGAAGAAAAGAAATAACAAAAATTAAATAAGAAGTAAATGAAATTTAAAAAATAATCACTCAGAAAATCAATATCAAGCAGTTTTGTTTGATATTGATATAAACAAAAAGTTGTTTGGTAAAAAGGATAAGCAAAATTTATGAAATTTTTTGGAGATAAACTAGAAACAGAAAAGTAAAATCTCTGATAAAGTAGATGAGAAATGAAAAAGGGAAAATAATAATAGATAACACAGAGATAAAAGAGATTATCCCTGACAACAACAAGAAACTTTATGCCCCCAAATTTGACAATGTGGAGAAAATGAACCAATATCTGGAATCACAATCTCCCTAAACTTAAACAGGAAGAAACAATTTTCTTGAACAGATGAATTGAATAGAAAGCATTGAGATTGAGGAAACAATGAAAAAGCTTCCAACAACAACAACAAAAAAAAATGCCCAGCCTTCGCAATTATGAATTGGGCTACAATAAATATTCTGGTGCAAATATCTTTGTTGTAAAATTAATTTTTTGACATTTTTTCTTGTTTTGCAGTTTTTAGCCTAGGCTAGGCTTGTACCCACCACCTCTGGCATGTGGGGCTGGCATCCTACTCCTTTGAGCCACAGGCGCCACCCTGTAAAATGAATTTTGATCATCTGGGTATATACTTAGTAGAGGAATTGCAGGATTGAATGGTAGGTCTACCTTTAGTTCCTTGAATATTCTCCAATCTTCTTTCCAAAAGGACATACTAGCTTGCATTCCCACCAGCAGTGTACAAGTGTTCCCTTCTCCCTGTATCCATGACAACTTCTGTAGTTTGGGGATTTGTTATATAGGCTAAGCTTACTGGAGTTAGATAATATCAACAAGCATCAAGGTGATTTAATAAAAAATAAAAGGCTAGGATCAGATTGCTTCACACCAGAATTCTATCAAATCTTCAAAGAAAAACTTTAATCTAACCTGCAGGATATACTCCCAAATATTCAGAAGGAAAAAACCTTCTCCAACACATTCTATGAAGCAAACATCATGCTGATACCCAAACCAGGAAAGGTCTCAACTAAAAAACAGAACTACAGACAAATTCCGCTAAAGAATATCAAAGCAAAAACACTCGATAAAAGTTTGGCTAATAGTTTCAGGCTAAACATTCAAAAGATTATACATCACAATCACTTAGGCTTTATTCCAGGAATGGAAGGATGTTTTAACATAGGCAAAGCCATAAATGTAATGCACCTAATCAATAGAAACAGAAACATAGACAATATGATCGTCTCAGTAGATGAAGAAAAAATGTTTGATAAAATTCAACATCCTTTTCTAATAAGAACACTTAAGAAAATAGGCATAGGTGGCACATTTCTTAAACTGATGGACAAACCCACAGTTAATATCATACTGAATGGAGTTAAAGTGAAAACTTTTCACTTAGAACCAGAAAAAGACAAGTATTTGCTCCATTGCCACTAGTATTCAGCACAGTTCTGAAAAGTCTAGCCAATGTAATCAGACAAAGGAAGGATATAAATGGCATCTAAATGGGGGCAGAGACATTCAAAATCTTATTCTTAAGATTAAGTATGATCTTATACTTAAAGATTCAACCACAGACTCCTTGAAGTGATCAAGAAATACAGTCTAATCTCCTGGCATAACATCAATGTCCCCAAATCAGTAGCCTTTTATATACATAATAGCCAACTTGAAATCTATTCAAAGTCAAAATTCCCTTCACAATAGCTTCAAAGAAAATTAAATACCTAGGAATATACCTAACAAAAGAATTTAAGGATTTATACAAAGAGAATTATGAAACCCTAAGAAAAGAAACAGCATAAGACTTTAACAAATGGAAGAACATACCATGCTCCTGGTTGGGAGGAATCAACATTTTAAAAATGTGTATACTACCCAAAGAAGCCTATAGATTAAATAAAATCCAATTAGTATACCAAAATTATACTTTGAAGAATTAGAAAAAAAATTATTCTTCTTTTCACATGACAGGAGATAAAACATTGTATACCAAAGCAATTCTTAGTAATAAAAACAAAGCAGGAGGTATCACTGTACCAGACATCAGGTTGTATCACAACTCCTCAGTGACTTTAACAGAATGGCATTTTCAAAAAAAATAGAGACATTCATATAAAGTGAATAGAAAACCAAGAGATGAAACCAGTCTTCTCATAGCCAAACAAAAGCATACACTGGAAATAAGAATCCCTGTTATTCAATAAATGGTGCTAGGAGAACTGGACAACCACATTTAAAATACTGCAAGTAGACTGACACATTTCACCACTTACAAAATTTGACTCAAGATGCATAAAAGATTTAAATATAAGGCATAACATAAAAAAAAAAAAAACTTAGAGAATTGTATAGGAAAAAGTCTTGATAATCTCAGCTCCAGGGAAATATCTTTTGCAGAAGAATTCAATGGCAATCACAGCAACAACAAAAATTAACAAATGAGACTTAATTAAGTTGATAAGCTGCAATTAAAGCAAATAGACAACCTTACAAATGGGAAAAGGTATTTGCATGTAACAAATATGACAAAGGGTTGATAACTAGAATCTACAGGGAACTTAAATTAATCAACCCCAAAAGAATGAACAATCCCATCTATCACTGGATGAGAGACATGAACAGAAACTTTTCTGAGGAGGACATATGAATGACTAAATAGTATATGATAAAATGTTCATTGTTCATAATCATCACAGAAATGCAAATAAGAACCACGCTGTGATATCACTTATCCCCAGTGAGAATAATTCATATCACAGATTCCCTAAGCTACAGATGCTGGTATGGATTTGTAGAAAAGGAAAGACTTTTACACTATTGGTGGAACTGAAAACTAGCACAACCTCTTTGGAAACAAATATGGGTAATCCTCAAAGACCTCAAATAAACTTCTCCAGTGATTGAAAAGAAGAAAAAAGTAATTTTATCATAAAGACATTTGCACTAGATTGTTTATCACAGCTCAATTTAAAATTCCCAATATGTGGAAAAAACCAAAATGTCCACCTAGAAATGGATTAACAAACTGTGGTATATGTATACCATGGAATACTATTCAGGCATAAAAAGATGGAATTTTACAGCTTTTGTATTAATCTGAATGAAGTTAAAAAACATTCTTCTTAGTAAGATATCACAAGAATGTAAAAACATATATCCAATGGACTCAATATTAATATGAATCTAGTAGATTATCTAATACTTTCCCACATAAGAGAAAACTCAATGCAATTCAAGTTTGGAGGAGGCAGAACAAGGCATGAGGGAGATGGGAAGAGAGAGAGGCAGTAGTGTGCTCTCACTTAATAGGAACATGTATGGGTATATGGCATGACTCTTGGGTCTCTTTGGTGAGGACACAACTGCAAGAGGTATTCTACCTAACTGATAATGACATAGTAACCTAGTTGTTTATATCACCACAGTAACCTGAAATTAAAAAAAAAAAAAGTCCTCTCATTAGTTGTAGCTATCAAGATTGATTACTTAAATAATATTATAATTTTCTTATGCTTAGAAAATTTATTTTTTGGAGGGGGGAGCAAGATGGCTGACTGGAAGCAACTTCCAAAAGAGGCTCCTGTCCAAAAGGGAAGATAACCTCCAGAAACTGCACAATTAAGCTGAATACTGGGAGCCCAGCCGAGAGAGAGAAGTGATTTCTGCAGGTCACGTCTGCTGAGACTGGCTGCGACCCCAAGAAAGTAAGCTTCAGGTACAGAATACATCTGAAAGAAAGAGTGTCTGTCCCCTCCCCCAAGAAAGCTCTGAATTTCTTGCTTTTCTGTTTCCTTTCTTTTTTTCCTCTTCTTTTGCTCCTACGGGTTTTCTACAGACAAGTGGTGAACTGTGGACCTCTTTTCTCACCCCACGGGGAAGAGTGCTGTGGGAAGTTAGGTGTGCTTCCCCTGAGCACCCCGGTGTAACTCTGAAAACTCTATTGCTAGGCAGAAAAACTGAACTAAAGTTTTTCCCACCATTCTGAACTTACTGTACACCCTCCCTCCCTTACCTGATGAACCAGAAGCCTAACCCCCTCCCGCTGAGACTGAGGGAGGAGGTCCATGAGCAGCACCCCCACCCCTACCTACCAGAACACGTGCCCCACTGGGAAAAGACTCTGAGGGGGCTGCGGTGAGCCTCCCTCTCCTCCAGCCAGGAAAGCACAGGCGAGTGCATGGCCCTGTGCCCTGTGCTTGCCAGGCTTCCACAGGTCCGTTGTCTGCTAGAAACTCTGACAGCGACCGCCAGACCTCCGCATGTCTGCCCCGGCCAGGAACTCCTCCCCCGGTGGCGGCGCAGGCCTCCTCCTGGCACCCGTAGGGACCCCACAGGACTGCCCCTGGGTAGTAAATCCTATGGTGACCATGCGGCCCTGCGCCCCGAGTCTGCAGGGCATCAGCAGGCCTGCCGTCTACCAGGAACTCTTCCTGCAACCACCAGGCCTCTGCAGGCCCTCCCTCTGGCCAGGAATTCCACAGGTAGCTGCCTGGCCCTGCACCCCGTGCTTGCTGGGCTTCCGCAGGCCTGCCGTCTGCTAGAAACTCTGATGGCAACCACCAGGCATCCGCAGGTCTGCCCCTGGCCAGGAACTCCGCCCGGCAACTGCACGGGCCTCCACCTGGCACTGCAGGGCCCCCACAGGAATCCTGCAGGTCCGCCACTGGCCAGTAAATCCCCTGGAGACCGTGCAGTCCTGTACCCCAAGCCTGCAGGGCTTTCAAAGGTACGTCTTCTTCCAGGAACTCTGCCTGCAGCCATCAGGACTCTGCAGGGTGGCCAACATCCAGGAACTCCCCCGGCAACTGCCTGGCCCTGCACCCATGCTTGCCGGGCTTCCACAGGTGCACCGTCTGCTAGAGACTCTGCCTGTGACTGCCAGGCCTCTGTAGGACTGCCCCCAGCCAGGAACTTCCCCGACAACCATGCAGGCCTCTGCCTGGCACCCAAAGGGCCCCTGAAGGTCCGCCCCTGGTCAGTAAATCCCCTGGCAACTGTGTGGCCCCGCGCCTGAGCCTGCAGGACTTCTGCAGGCCTGCCTTCTGCCACTAACTCCAACTGCAACTGCCAAGCCTCTGCAGGCCCACCCTGGGCAAGGAACTCCCCCGGCAACCACATGGCCCTGTGCCCTGTGCTTGCCGGGCTTCCACAGGCCCGCCATCTTCTACAGACTCTGCCAGCAACTGGTAGGCCTCCACAGGTCTGTCCCCAGCTAGGAACTCCCCTGGCGATTGTCCGGCCTCTGCCTGACACCTGCAGGGCCCCCACAGGCCAGTCCCTGGGCGGGGACAGTCCCGGCGAATGCGCAGGACTCCACCTGGCACCAATGGGGCCTCTGCAGGCCAGTCTTCTGCCAGGAACTCCATTGGCAACTGCCAGGCCTCTGCAGGCTTGCCCCCAGCCAGGAACTCCCCCAGTGACCACCTAGCCCTGCATTCCACACTTGCCGGGCATCTGTAGGTCTGCTTTATGCCAGGGACTCTGCCAGTGACCACCAGGCCCCCAGCCAGGGTCACTGCTGGTGACTGCTGGGCCTCCGCCTGGTACCCATGGGGCTTCTGTAGGCCAGCCTTCTTCCAGGGACCCCACCTGGGACTGCCAGGCCTCCCTGTAGGCCCACTGCCAGCCAAAAACTTCCAAGACAACTGCATGGCCCTGTGCCCACCACTTGAAGGGCCAGATACAATGGCGAAAAACAATCATGGAGCAGAATCAACAAAAAAACTCTGGCAATATGAATAATCAAGGTAGACCGACCCCTCCAAGTAACGACAAGGCTGACACAGCACAAGATTTCCTGCATAGGTAAATGGCTGAAATGTCTGAAATCGAATTCAGAATCTGGATTGCAAATAAGATCAGAGGAATGGAGGAAAAGATGGAATTAGAATTTCAAGCAGTAATTCAAAAGATGACCCAAAAGATGTCTCAAGAATTCAGTGAATTCAAAGAAAAAATGACCAAAGATTTTGACACATTGAGACAAGAAGTTGCAGCCCTTAAAGATCTGAGTAATTCAGTAGAATCCCTCAGTAACAGAATGGAGCAAGGAAAAGAAAGGATTTCTGACATGGAAGACAAAGCTTTTGAACACTCTCAAACCTCCAAAGAGCAAGAGAAATGGAAGGCAAAAACAGATCACTCTCTCAGAGAGCTCCTGGGTAACTCAAAGAAAACCAATATTTGCCTCATAGGGATCCCTGAAAGCGATGAAGCAGCTTCACAAGACACAGAATCCCTTATTCATGAGATTATGAAAGACAACTTTCCAGACATGCCAAGAGATTCTGAAGTTCAGATAGGATAGCAGACTGTTTCAGAACCCCAGCACAACTCAACCCAAATAATACATCCCCCAGGCACATCATAATTAAGATCACCAAAGTAAATATGAAGGAGAAAGTTTTGAAAGCAACTAGACACAAGAAATCGATAACCTACAAGGGAAGACTATTAGAATAACTGCAGATCTCTCTGATCAAACCTTTCAAGCTAGAAGAGAATGGACATCGACTTTTAATCTCCTAAAACAATAGAACTTTCAACCCAGGATCCTGTATCCAGCCACACTGAGTTTCATTTACGATGGAGAAATTAAACACTTTAATGACATCCACATGTTGAAGAAATTTGCTATAACCAAACCAGCTCTCCAGGATATTTTCAGACCTACCCTCCATAACGTCCAGCGTAATCATTCAACGCAAAAGTAAACTCATCCAGAAACTTTTTATCAAATTCCAACTTCCACAACAACAAAATGATTAAAAATGCCCACTAGATTTTCAACAGATTTATCAATATTTTCAATTAATATGAATGGTTTAAATTGTCTTCTAAAGAGGCATAGGTTGGCTGACTGGATAGAAAAACTCAGGCCAGATATCTGCTGTATACAAGAATCTCATCTTATCTTAAAAGAAAAATTTAGAATTAGGTGAAGGGATGGTCATCTAATTTCAGGCAAATGGAAAACAGGAAAAAGCAGGTTTTGCAATCTTATTTGCAGCTATAATGGGCTTTAAACCAACCAAAATAAGGAAGGATAAAGATGGACATTTCATATTTGTTAAAGGTAATACTCAATATGATGAGATTTCAATTATTAATATTTATGCACCCAAAGAAAATGCACCTCATTTTATAAGAAACACTCTAATAGACATGAGTAACTTGATTTCCTTCAGCTCCATAGTAGTTGGAGATTTTAATACTCCTTTAGCAGTGTTGGACAAATCCTCTAAGAAGAAGCTAAGTAAAGAAAATTTAGATTTAAACTTAACCATTCAACATCTGGATTTAACAGACATCTACAGAACATTTCATCCTAATAAAATTAAATCACATTCTTCTCATCAGCCCATGGAACATACTCCAAAACTGATCACATCTTAGGTCACAAGTCTAACCTCAGCAAATTTAAAAGAATAGAAATTATTCCTTGCATCTTCTCGGACCACCATGGAATAAAAGTTGAACTCAACAATAACAGGAATCTGCCAACTCAATACTATAAAAACATGAAAGCTAAATAACCTTATGCTGAATGATAGATGGGTCAGAGATGAGATTAAGAAGGAAATTACCAGATTTTTGGAACAAAATGACAAAGAAGACATGAATTATCAGAACCTCTCAGATACTGCAAAGGCAGTCCTAAGAGGGAAATTTATAGTTCTGCAAGCCTTCCTCAAGAAAACAGAAAGGGAGGAAGTTAACAACTTAATGAGACATCTCAACCAACTTCAGAAGGAAGAACTTTCCAACCCTAAACCCAGCAGAAGAAAAGAAATAACCAAAATTAGAGCAGAATTAAATGAAATTGAAAACAAACAAGAACAGATCAATAAATCAAAAAGTTGATTTTTTGAAAAGGTCAATAAGATAGATTAACCTTTGGCTAACTTAACCAGGAAAAAAAGAGTAAAATCTCTAATTTCTTCAATCAGAAATGGTAAAGACGAAATAACAACAGAACCCTCAGAAATCCAAAAAATCCTCAATGAATACTACAAAAAACTGTACTCTCAGAAATATGAAAATCTCACAGAAATTTACCAATACTGGGAAGCATGCCACCTACCAAGACTTAGCCAGAACCAAGTGGAAATGTTAAACAGGCCTATATCAAGTTCTGAAATAGCATCCACAGTACAAAATCTCCCTAAAAAGAAAAGCCCGGGACCAGATGGCTTCACCTCAGAATTCTACCAAACCTTTAAAGAGGAACTAGTACCTATATTACTAAACCTCTTCCAAAATATAGAAAAAGTATGGAATACTACCCAATGCATTCTATGAAGCAAACATCACCTTGATCCCTAAACCAGGGAAAGACCCAACAAGAAAAGAAAATTATAGACCAATATCACTAATGAATATTGATGCAAAAATATTCAACGAGATCCTAGCAAACAGAATCCAGCAACACATCAAACAAATTATACACCATAACTAAGTGGACTTTATTCCATGATCTCAAGGCTGGTTCAATATACGTAAATCTACAAATGTAATTCAGCACATAAACAAATTAGGAAATAAAGAGTGTATGATTCTCTCAATTGATGCAGAAAAAGCTTTTGACAATATCCAGCATCCCTTCATGATTAGAGTACTTAAAAAAATTGGTATAGAAGGGACATTTCTTAAACTAATAGAGGCCATTTACAGCAAACCTACAGCCAATATCATATTGAATGTAGTTAAATTGAAGTCATTTTCACTTAGATCAGGAACCAGGCAAGGTTGCCCATTATCTTCTCTGCTCTTCAACATTGTAATGGAAGTTTTAGCCATTGCAATTAGGGAAGAAAAGACTATCAAGGGTATCCACATAGGGTCAGAAGAGATCAAACTTTCACTCTTCACAGATGACATGATTTTATATCTGGAAAACACCAGGGATTCTACTACACAACTTTTAGAAGTGATCAAGGAATACAGCAGCGTCTCAGGTTACAAAATCAACACCCATAAATCTGTAGCCTTTATATATAGCAACAATAGCCAAGCCGAATGAACAGTCAAGGACTCTTTTCCTTTCACAATAGTACCAAAGAAGATGAAATATTTGGGAGTTTACCTAACAAAGGATGCGAAAGATCTTTATAAAAATAACTATGAAACTTTAAGAAAAGAAATAGCTGAAAATGTTAACAAATGGAAAAACAAACCATGCTCATGTCTGGGAAGAATCAATATTGTTAAAATGTCTATACTACCCAAAGCAATATATAATTTTAATGCAATTCCTATTAAAGCTCCATTGTCATATTTTAAAGATCTCTAAAAAATAATACTTCATTTTATATGGAATCAGAAAAAACCTCGAATAACCAAGATATTACTCAAATAAAAACAAAGCAGGAGGAATCACACTACCAGACCTGAGACTGTACTATAAATCAATATTGATCAAAACAGCATGGTACTGACATAAAAACAGAGAGGTAGAGGTTTGGAACAGAATAGAGAACCAAGAGATGAATCCAGTTACTTACCGTTACTTGATATTTGACAAGCCAACTAAAAACATTCACTGGGGAAAAGACTATTTAACAAATGGTGCTGGGTGAACTGGCTAGCGACCTGTAAGAGGCTGAAACTGAACCCACACCTCTCACCATTAACTAAGATAGACTTTCACTGGGTTAAAGACTTAAACTTATGACATGAAACTATAAAAGTTCTAGAAGAAAGTGCAGGGAAAACTCTTGAAGGAATTGGCTTTGGTGAATATTTTGTGAGAAGGACTCCCCAGGCAATTGAAGCAGTATCACATATACACTACTGGGACCTGATCAAATTAAAAAGCTTCTGTACATCCAAGAACATAATAAATTTAGCAAGCAGACAGCCCTCAGAATGGGAGAAATTATTTGCAGGTTTTGCCCCTGACAAAGGTTTAATTAACCAGAATCCACAGAGAACTCAAATGTACTAGCAAGAAAAGAACAAGTAATCCCATCTCAGGATGGGCAAAAGACTTGGAGAGAGACTTCGCTAAAGAATACAGGCGCACAGCCTACAGACACATGAAAAATGCTCACCATCCTTAATCATCAGAGAAATGCAAATCAAAACTACTTTGAGATATCACCTAACTCCAGTAAGATTAGCCTGCATAACAAAATCCCAAAACCAGAGATGTTGGCATGGATGTGGAGAAAAGGGAACACTTGTACATTGCTGGTGGGAATGTACACTAATACATTCCTTTTGGTAGGATGTTTGGAAAATACTTCGAAATCTAAAAATTGATCTGCCATTTGATCCTATAATTCCTTTACTAGGTATATACCTAGAAGACCAAAAATCACATTATAACAAAGACATCTGTACCAGAATGTTCATTGCAGTCCAATTCATAATTGCTAAGTCATGGAAGAAACCTAAGTGCCCATTGATCCACGAATGGATTAATAAATTGTGGTACATGTATACCGTGGAATATTAAGCAGCCTTAAAGAAAGATGGAGACTTTACCTCTTTCATGTTTACATGGATGGAGCTGGAACATATTCTTCTTAGCAAAGTATCTCAAGAATGGAAGAAAATGTATTCAATGTACTCAGCCCTACTATGAAGCTAATTTAT